>LOJH01016384.1:0-22859 GCA_001685095.1 Ellobius talpinus
CTCCCTCCCTTTTATTTTAGACAAATCCCACACTCTGTATCTCTGGCTGGCTTGAATGTACCATGTAGACCAGGCTGACTCCAAACCTGCAGTGCTGCCGTCTGTCTAATTCCCACATCATCATACATACTGAAAACCAATCTGTGTTGGAAAAGCACTGTCTTCTCCCTAAAGAATGTTGCGGTGTATGTGGTTGTCTGAATAAAAATGGCCCCCATAGGCCCATAAGAGAGTGGCACTATTAAGTAGAAGGCATGGCCTTTTGGAGAAGGTGTGACTTTGTTGGACAGGTGTTTCTTCAGGGGGTGGGCTTTGAGGTCTCAGAAGCTCAAGCCTGAGCAGTGTGTCATTGTCACTTCTTGCTTCCCCTGGTTCTGGATGTAGAACTCTCAGCTACCTCTCCAGTACCATGTCTGCCTGCATGCTGCCGGGCTTCCTACCATGATGACAGTCAAGTAGCTTCTGAACCGTAAGCCAGGCCCAATGGAATGTTTTCCTTTGTAAGAGTTGCTGTGGTCATGGTGTCTCTTCACAAATAAAACCCTAAGACACTGTAAGACATGAGATAAATTTCAAACCTCATTAGTCTATGAAACACAACTACTCTGGTTTTAATTTGTTCTCAGGCATCCATTTATTTTGGCATCATCTATACCTTGTACCAATTTTCAGTGCCTCATTTTTCATACCTCATTATGATCCATGGGTTTTCATCATCTGATGAAATTACAGTCTGGCACAAAGTTAATATTTCCTATTGGATGAGACCAAGAATAACAGCCAGAGTGTGAAGAAAATGAAACAAAAATGGGTTTGGTGGCATGAACCTGTAAATCCTAGCACTTGAGGTGCCTGAGGCAGGAGGATTGCCTGGTCTTGAGTACCAAGCCAGCCAAGATTATATATTAAGATCCTGTCCCTAAAACCAAAGAACAACAAAACAAAAAAAGGAAATGAGAGATAGGGCCGTGTGTTGTGTGTTGGAGTCTGGTCATTTCCTGGGCCGGACGATAAACTGGGGCAGTAAGTCAGTTTTATGAGTTGATTCCCTCAGGCTGACTACTGGGCCTGTCACTCTCGAGGTCCCTCAAGCAAGCAGCCTCTTCATGGGCTCATGTCAACACTGCTGGGCTTTAGCGTATTGAGTGGGAGCCTTTCTCAGAAGAAATCCTCAGCTCATGGCTCTAAATCCGTCTCTGGTAGGAGGCAAAATGTTGCCCTTATGCAACTGGCTGGCTGGTCCATCTCAAGCAGAAGTAAAGTGGGTGAGAGTTCACTACTTTCCTTCCTTTCCTTCCAGGGACAGGCTCCAAAGGAGATGAACGGAGCCAGCTCCCGGTTTGTGTGCCTCCTGTGAGACGGGAGTATGCGGAAGCACAAGATGGCTCTTGTTTCAGCCCAAGGCTGTGTGTCCCTAAGGACCACAACTCCCACCTTGGGGCATGTCCTCTGCACTTGGCATTGTAGAGATCGAGTACTGCATTGTGCTTGTGCAAGGGCTGACCTTGGCCAAAAGCCCAGGAGGGGGGGGACCGAAAACAGATGACTTACTGTGAAAATGGAGATGTAGTGAGAGGCATTCTGTACTGTGAAGGTGAGAATTCAGGTTTTTAAAAACAGGGTCTTGTCATATATCCTTGGCCTGCCTAGTTCCCTCTCTATATCCCATGTTTGTCTTAGACTCATGGTGATCCTCCTGCCTCTGCCTCCCAAGTACTGCGATTGCTGGTGTCTACCACCACACCAGCGGTTGTTGTGTTTTAATATAATTAGGATCCCAGGGTCCAGCAGCAGCTCCACATCGCTTTTTTTTTTTAAAGCCTCTTCATTAATTTAGTGTCTGCCCTGGAGGTGGGGCTGCATTCCTTCACGCCCTGAATTTCCAGGCCTGGCTGCAGTGCCGGCACTTAGAAGATGCTCTCTGGAAGTACTGGTTATGGATGATTTGGCTCCTGCAATAGAGACTGTCGCTTAGAGAAGAAGAGAATGCTAACTGGAGACAGTTCCCGCTGAAGACCAACGGGTGTGCTCACCGTGGAGCAGTGCATGGCACATGGCAGAATTCTGAAGGATTTCTCTCAGGACCAATAAATCAAAGATGGCCAGTGACAGCTCAGAAGGAGAGTGGCAGCTGGCTGGACCTGAGGTGTGAATGTTGATACGGTTCAGAAATACCCGGGCTGCCCCTTTGGATTGATTCACACATTATCACATGATTGCCTTGGCCTTGATAAGGTCGGCTGAGCATGGTAGTCTCTCTTCCCCACCCCTCCTCATGTCCTTACTCGGCAGTTAGGCAGGATGAGCGAGGAGCCCCGTGCACTTGAGCATGATAACCTCGGGGAGTTCCCACTTTGGCCTGGTCACACCACTCCGCTCAGTGGGTAACTCATATCTGAGAGCACTTGTAGACAGGATGGATGACACACATAACTGATGTCTTAGCTCATGGGAGCACACGTGATAGTCTGTCCTGTTGAGAGCTGTTGGGTATGAGAGCCTGTGTTCTTCTTGATGACTACCCAGATCTTTTGAAGGGGCTTTCCTGGATTTGAGACCAGGCCTTTCCGAAAGAGAGGCTGAACTTTCTTTCCCAGCCTCCCTCCAAGGAAGAGTGAAGCCTGCAACTGTGGGACCTACCCACCAGGTGCGTTTGGGTCAGACTTTAGTCACGGGTGGGAGGGGAAGAAGCAGCTTAAAGGAATCACCTATCATCACAAGGGTCGGGATTGACACATCCTTTCTTCAAATAGCAGGGAAGAGGGTCCTAGTGTTGCTGGATCCCAGACAGCTGCTGATGTTTCTGGAAGAGTACTTCTTTGGAGTGCTTTGGGTCACATTTGCGAACTCAGTCTTAACCTTCTAGACTCTAGAAGACTCAACTTCTAGAATTTAGAAGAGACTTCTGGAGTCTAGAGACTCACATGATTCTTTAAACAATTCCTTTTTTAAAACTTCACATTTATTTATTATTTATTTATTGTTTGTGTGCATGTGTGTGTCTGTATGCATGGCACTGATGTGGAGGTCAGAGGACACCTTGAAGGACTCAGCTCTCTCCTTCTACTGGCTGAATTCTAGGGACCAGACTCAGGTTTGGAGGTAAACACCTTTATAGGCTGAGCCACCTCACTGGCTTCAGCCGGTTTCTGTTTAAACCAGTCAGAGTAGTCCATCTAATTCATTACCAGGAACTGTGACTGAACTTGTCAATAAATTGTGAGACACTATACTTGGCCTTCCTGTGGGCCATCTGCCAGTTTCCATGGTGACTTATCCATTCCTGAGCATCCGCTGAGAAAGGCTTAGGCCTGAACGCTCCAAGAGTGGTCCACCTTTGGACACGCTTCCTTGACGTTGAAAATTGGGCATTCTTCTCGGGAGATGAGGACAGGGGTGAGACTTGTAGGTTAAACATTGAAAGGAATCATGGAGTATCTAAAACATTTGGTAGAGTCACCTTGTCAGCTGCTTAAGTATGTATTTGAGTTCCTTGCTAATCTCTCAAGTCAAATCTAGAATCTTCCTAAAAGGGGTTTCTTCATTTATTTCCATAGTGCCACATACAAGGAATTAAGATCAGCGTATTGTAGTTCATCTTGCATCTGGGTTGGGTTTTACAATTCATTCTGTGCATGTGAAACAGTTTTTCTATTTCAGTTTCTATTGGAAGTTGGTTTAAATTTCACGTGAGTCCTTTACATGTTATATTGTATAAATTCTAACAGTTTACAAGGCAAAGGTTCTGATCAACCATGAAGGATCTCAGCTGGCTTTCCCAAGCCAGATTTATGCTTTGGACACTCCAGACTTCATGTGGCAGACTCATACGTGGCCAGATAACTGGGAGATGGGCTTCAGAGATATGCAGATGGTAGAAGCAAACTGCAAAAGCTGAAAATCAGCATCAGTGTGGTTGCTTCAGTATCCCTCTGAGTTGTCTTCATGGAAACCCAGCATTGGGTCGGGGGGGGGAGAACAAGAAGGAGAGAGAGGGAGAGAAATGGAAAGGGAGGAAGGAGATAAAGAGGCAAAGAAAACAGAAAAATCTTTGAACACTAGCAAACTGAGAAATTTCAGGAGTTTAGAAAATGACAACATCTGTAGTGACCCCTGTCACTGAGTGTTAACGGTGAGAATTCAATGTCACCAGGTCTCTGTTGGAGACTGCTTTTCCATGTGTTCCATTTCAGAGACCATGGAAACCCTGAGTCCATTCCCTCAACGTCAGCAGTCTGGGTGCTTTTACTAGGGCAGACACAGGACAGAGGGTCTGACTCCTGTGCCCCTCCTGAGCACCACTGGGGAAAGGAGCCTGGTAGTTAGGGTAAGGCACGTGGAAGCCTTCTTAAACTTCCTGAGAGGTGACCCATGGTGTCCTGTTTGGCTAATGGGCCCTCCTTGTCCTGTCTAAGTCTCTGCTCACATCAGATGTGTTAAAGATGTCCGATTCCATGTGGAATCTCTGCTGTTAGGTCCACTACTCATTTAACACGCTTGGGGCATGCCTCGCTTGGGAGGCTTTTGTGTAGCCCCCAGCCCTCCAAGGCTGATTGCTGGGCTTGGCGTGAGTTTCCATGTCACGCTGTACTTTCCCCAATGTAATAGCCTTTATTTATCACACTGCTCCTTAATTATTTGTTGCTCCGTCTCCATTTCTCTCCAGACTGAAACACAGTGACGGCAGAGACTGTTTCTAATCTTTGCCCTGCGATTGGCAGTGAATAAACAGTTATTAAGCGAGTTGTTCATTTAACCAGTCAATGTCATTAATAAGCATGTGCGATGCGTGTCTTGCCATTGCTATAAGCAGTGAGTGGCTGCAGGGAAGGACAGCGTAGCCCTGGCCCTGCTGTTTACACATTCTGTGACCTTGGGCGGGATGCTAGGCCTGTGTTGACTTCATTCTCCTTAGCTCTGGAACAGGCTAAGCATCTTCCTCGAGACGGTCCAAGGGTTTTGTGAAAGAGCCAGCAGAGGGCCTGGGGCCTAATAAGAGCACACTGGCTGCTGATGTTATTACCTCTCAACAAGGATCAATAAATGAGCAATTAAAATGAAAAAAAGCCATCTAGGACTCACTATTTCTTCCTTTTCAAAATTTATTACTTATTTTGTGTATGTTTTGCACATGTGTGTGTACACATAGAGGCCAGAAGCCAATGCTGTGTATCTTCATGCTCTTCCATCTTTAGACAGGGTCTCTCATGGAGCATGGAACTCTATTTCAGTGAGGCTTGACTCCAAGCCTCCAGGATCCTTTTGTCTCTATGCCTCAAGCACTGGAGACAGAAGTATATGCCATACCGCTCAGGTGTGATGTGATTGCTAGGGATCCAAATTCTTGTCCATGTGCCTCACCACTGAGTCAGCACCCAGCCCCTCTCCTTCGTTTTGGACTTGTTTTCTTTCTGTTGAAATGCTGATGAAAGACAAAAGGAAGGTCATTGTGATAGCAGACAGAGGTGAGGTGTGCATAAGATTCTTTGTATCTCTTGAATATTTTTATTGAAAGAATATATTTGGTTTTTAAGACAGGGTTTCTTTGTGTAGCCATGGCTGTCCTGTAACTAGCTCTGTACACCAGACTGGCTCCAAACTTACAGAGATCCACCTGCCTCTGCCTCTCTAATGCTGGGATTAAAGTCATACACCACCACCACCTGGCTATTATTGGATGTATTTTTTAAACATTTATTTTTATTGTATGTTTTTGTGTGTGTTTATGTGAGTGTGATACGTACATGAGCCTGTGGAGGCCAGAAATCTCATGAACTTCTGTAACTAGAGTTATAGGTGGCTGTGAGCCACCCAGTGTGGGTGTTGGGAACTGAACTTGGGTCCTCTAGAAAGCAGGAAACACTTCTAACCACTGAACCATCTCTCTAGTACTCTCGAGTATTTCCTTTACATAGGCATCTTTGTAGGAAAACCAGTATGCCAGGCATTATTGCTTTGTTATGATTATTTTCATTTAGTTTATGTACTTTGTCTAAGCCAGTTGTATATAGAACCTTCCCTGCATGCATTTCTCTTTATATAGACTCTTTGAAACAAGTTTATGAAGTACTGTCTTAATCCCTATTATACTGGCGAAGAAAAGAAACAGACACAGAGGAGGTAACTTGCCCAAGATCAGAGAGAACCCAAGCAGTTAGGTTCTAGGGACCATTTGGTGGAGATGCCCCTTAGAAGTACATGTACCACACCCACCACAGTGAGAAAGGACACCAGTGCCACTGCCATGTAGTGAGGTCCTGACTCTGTTTAGGCAGAGTTACAGGTGCACAGAGAAGTAAATGCAGTTTAGGGCAGCAGAGGAGGACTGTAGCCAGGTAGGCCCCGTGGGAGTAGCCTGTGAGATGGGGGTGAGCACCGGCCACCTCGTGGGGTCCATGCTGGGGGAGGTAAAGGGCCATGAGGAAACCCAGGAGGAGAAGTGGAGCTAAAGCTGCATGGCTTCTGGGGACAGCAGGACTGGTATATGATGTAGAGTCAAGGGCACAGCCCTGTGGGCCCCTGCCAGGTTGACTTACTCTTTGAAAAAGGCAAAAGCATCACCCGTTGACCATGAAGGATGGACCAGGCTGGAAAGAGCCTAGCTCTCTGCACCAGGACAATCAGTTCTCTGCCCCATTCCGTGGCCATTGGATAGATGAAACTGGCAGCTAAGCACCTGATAATGAGCAAGAATTAGCCCAAATTGATTGACAGCTAAAAACTTGACATCCAAGCATCTGATTGACAGTGAGGTGCAGCTGCCTCCTGAGGAAGAATGATTTGTAAACCACCCAGTGCATCTCTGGTGGTGTGGTGGAGGGAGCGGGGAGGTACCCATCCTCCAGAACAGTTTCTTATCGTTGAATTACCGCATTAGCAGCGAATGCTCCTCGCTTGATCAGCACCTGATATGATAAGAGGCTAATTATATGACAGGGTGACCCACGTGGCAGGACAGTCTAGGTCCTAGCAACACAATATTTATCTGGGCAGCAAAGGCAAGCTGCTAATTCAAGATGCAATCTTTTCCAGAGACTCAGCCAATGCAGTCAAAACAACCTTCCCTGTGCCTCACATAGGCACCCTCAGCCCCACCCCAGGTCATTGACACACAGCTATAAGTTATTTCTTGTCAGCTACTGAATTAGAAACTGTGATCTGATGCCCTTCCTTGTGTTTTCATACTAAATAGCCTCAAAACAAACAAATAACTGAAACAAAACAAAAACAGGACTCCATGGGAGGACACCATGCACAGATTTTGTTTCCATTTGTTGAATTTTAAGGAGAGAATCCCAGACTTATGTTTCCACTTGAAGATGTTTATCTGATTCCATCAGGAATACAGAGTATTTATGTGTGACACTATCCTGTAGAAATGAGAGCAGCTATCTATTCACCCCAGATAGGTAACTGATGACAGACAGATCAAAGTAATGAAATCACCAATGTCCTCTTTGAGGAAGTGATGAGTTTTATTGGGGTTACTTACAGGAGTAGAAATGGCCCAAAGACATCTGTGTCATCAAGAGCCCACCCAGCAGGGGTGATGGCCCATGGAAGCTGGAAACCTGGAGCACAGCATACAGGCCACTCAGCAGGTTGGAGAGTGTCCCTTATAGGTAGTTCAGTTGGTCTGAGTCTATTCCAAGAAGTTTGACTGGCCCGACGAGCTTCTAGGCAACTCAGCTCATCTGAGATTACCTCTTAGAAGTCATCGCTGCTTTTGTAAGCATGCGGAGGGAGGGAGTTAATGAATCTGATCAATTTCAGGGACTTTCTGAGGCTTTGAGCTTAAGGAGCTTCCTTCTAAGATGGAAGTTTTATCTTGGAGGAAATCACTACCCTGCACAGGACTGAAGAGGAGACTTAGTGGACAAAAGGCTTCTGTGCAAACGTGAGGATCTGGATTCAAATCCTCAGAACTCACATAAAGCCAGATGCGGTAGTTTTTCTTGTAATCTCCACCCTACAACTGAGACATAGGAGAGAGAGAAAGAAGGAGGAGTCCTTAGAAGCGTGTGGGCCAGCTAGCTTGGCATATACAGCTGTGAGTGAACAAGAGACTCAGTCTCATACACGGTAGAAAGTGAAGACTGTCTCTGGTGGTTGCCCTCTGACCTCCACATGTGGTTCATGGCACATGTGCCCACTTTTACACATACAAACACCACCCCCAGAGAGGGGGCAGGGAGTAGAGAGAGATTTAAAAACAGAGGAGTACATATGTGGGGAAACTGTTAATGCATAGCAGAGTAAAACACCGAATTACAGCCAGGTGTGATAGCATCCACCCCGCTTTATCCCAGCACTGATCAGGCTGAGGGAGGGAAAATGCACATTTGAGGTCAACCTAGACTCCATATTGAGATACTCGAACACTCACAACAAACAAACGTACAAACACAGAATACCCATTCCTAGTGACAGTACTAATTGCATCAATGCATCAGTGTAATTAATGATATGTAGAAATTAGCTAAACAAGCTGGCATTAGGAACTTAATTAGCTGGGTGTGATGGTGCACATCTTTAATCTCAAGCCTCAGGATGTAGGCACAGGTGGATCTCTCTGAGTTCAAGGTCAATCTGGTCTACAGAGCAAATTCCAGCCCAGCTAGGGCTACACAGTGAGACCCCATCTCCCCCAACCCCCACAAAATGGAAGCAGAGAGGTCATATCGCAGTTTAGAAGTGGGGCAAGGCTATAAGTGCTCCAGCCCTTCTTTTAGTACTTCTAGCAAGGCTGCACCATCTTCCAAGCAGTGCCACCAACTGGGGACCAAATGCTCAAACATGTGAGACTGCAGGAGACATTTCTCATTCAAAGCATCCCGACAGCTATTATTAAATCATGAAAAGTGCGGAGGTCCCTTCTTCCTTGCAGATGGTATTTTAGAACTCAGTTTCCAAATAGGCAGCATGTTCTTTCATAAGTTGAATAAAACACAAGAGTTACAAACTCTGGCCCACATTCCTGTTTACACACTGTCTGTGCCTGTTTCTTGTGGTAATTGGAGCCAGGCAGTTGTGACAGAGACCATCTGGGCTGCGAACTGATAGTGTTCACTGTCTTGCTCTTCCTAGAAAAGTTTGCAGTCTCTGTCCATAATATGTTAAGCTTTCCATGCCATCAAATGTTCCTCTTAAGCGTGCTTTCAAGGACTGCATAGTGTTTCGATGTGTAAAGAAAGGTGTTGATTCCACTTGTCCTGTAGCAAACACCTTCCTCCATCAGTAAACTCTCTTGGCTCTTTCTTCTTAATGTGTCCCAGATGCCTGTCCCTTACCTTGGAATGTCAGAACCCAGCTCATATCCCTCTCCAGTCCCTGCCCTTCTCTTGAGCCTGATGAGTACCCATGCCAACAGAGTTAATCTGATGTCTTCCTGTTCCACTCAAATGCAGTGTATGCCTGGCATAAATTGCCTTTGGATTTCCATCTGCACAAGGTGACCATAACCCCCTTTCTATGCCCAATATCTTGGGAAAGCTGTTGGACAGCTTAAGTGTGTACATCCCCAGGAGTGTAAATGTTAAAGATGAACTTTCCCACTAAATACAAGTGTCTGTAAAATCACATCTCAGCTACACGGTGCTCATGAAATCACATTTCTTCACCTAATGTATCAGTTCTAAGATGTTCCCTTTGCTGTTCTCCCCAGTTAGAGTTTTATTGACAGTGGCTACTTTTTGATACTGACCTGTTTTCCAGAATAATTATCTTCTCCATTAAGTCCTGACAGAGAACTTTTGAAAATCTACAAATCCTTAAGAGGAAACCTGGCATTTGTATCCCTGGTCTGATCAGTCACTAGTGTGTTGTCATTGGGAGAATTATTTTCTTTAGCCAAGATGGTCTTACAGCCCTCCACACAACTGGCATGGTCAGTCTTTCATTTCTGCAAGGGGACTTAGTAACACGTCACAGAATGACCTACTTCTGATAGCCCCTTTCTCATGCAATGCATGGTGGAACATTTATTTGGGTGTGGTATTCTGTAAGCCATGTTCCTGCTTTAGATCCTTGGTACCTGAGCCCACTGAGACACTCCCATAGCTTGTCTGTGATTGTAGTCCCACATGGGATCAGTCCAGGTCATGTTTCCAACAAATGAGTACAAATGAATGAAGAGAGCTTGAGATTTTTTTCATCTGTCCCACAGAGTAGCTCTTGGTCAAAATTTACTGATTTTTCTTGGAAACAGAATGTATGCTTCTACATAATCTTTTCAGTCCTTGTGGACATTGCCTCCACAAGCAATGGGGAGATCCCCCCAGTGCAATGTATGCTTAAAGTTGCATAAGTTCAAGGGGACTGGAGAGATAACTCTGTAGTCAAGAGCACTTGCTGCTCTTGCAGAGGACCTGAGTTCAGTTCCCAGCACCTATGTGGTAGCTCACAGGCATTTGTAACTCCAGTTCCATTGAGGTCCACCACCGTCTTCTGGTTTCTGTAGACACTGCATAAAGCAGTGCCCAGACATATGTGAACTCATACACATGAAAATGTCAGTTTCAGCTAGGGTACAGTGTCTAGTTGACTCATTTGATCAGACATGCCTTCTGATGCTGCTATGGAGGTATTTCTAGATGTGATAAACTCCACAGCAGACTATCAACAAAGCAGATCGTACTTCATAATTGCAGTGGACTTTGTCCAGCTAGCGGAGAGTCTTGAAAGTACACTGACGTTCCTGGAGAAGGAGCTCGGCCTTCAGACTGTGTATAGACTACATCCTGAAGCTTCTCCTGGACTTTCCTACAGATGTCAGACTTGCCAACTCTCTTGGTACATGAACAATTTAAGGAGTCTCTCAATGCATCCATCCTGTTGGTCCATTTCCCGGAGAAACCTAGCTGATGCTCCTTGGAATCCCCAGGGTTCACTCAGTCTCCATGCCCAAGTCTTACCCAGACAGTGCTCATGCTCATCTTGGAGTCCAGGAGTAACTTCCTCTGTTTCAGCCTCAGTCTTCAGGCCCAATAGCAGCCTTCCTCTTTAGCTGTGGTCTTGGTTCTTCTGCCCATCACAGAGAACTCAGAAAAGGCTGCTTGTCACTGTTGACAGGAACTTCTTGTCTGTTTTCTCACATGAGGCCAGGTGCACTGCCGTGGAGAGAAGGGACAGCGGCCACCCTTCCAGGCAGTGTAAACATGATGTCCTCGCTGGCACGTGATGGGACTCATGTTGTCTTCCAGCCTCTCTTAAAACTCCTGACACAGGGTGTCCCTTTGCTTTTAACTTTTATTTAGGATGGAGGTGATACTCACATTTTAACTGCTTGTCTGGCCAGAGACTCTGGGGCAGGAGTCTGAAGCAGGCCATTCCACTTTGAAATTTTTACTATGGTTTGCGATTTTGTCTTACGAGAAAAAATAATGTAAAGTCAAGTTGAATAGAAAATATTCATGTTGGTGGTGGATAAGGCTGAAGGCAAAGTCTGTTGGTGGAAACCCACTGTGCCAACTTATGAGGGACTGTGTGTGTTTGCCATGGTTTGGTGCTAAAAGTAGGTACATTCAATGAAGCCAAGTTTTGTTTTATTTTTAAACCACGGACTTTGTCTGATACTCTCCAGAGAAGAGAAACATGGAAGGTACGGACTGATGACCCACATGGCAAGGAAATCTAGACTTGGCATATTACATTTTGGAGATTTTGTCAAATTGGGGGTAAATGACAGCTTGTTATTCTTGGCTTCATAAGAGTTCATTGGAAAAAATTCCCATGGCCCAGTTCTGTGGACACTGTTTATTCACTGAAAGCACACATGCCTGTCATTCTGTAGTGCGTGGATTCACAGGGATGGATATATGTGTGGGGTCTAGACATTTGTCGCCCATCCTGCTCCTGGTGTTGTCTCTTGGTTGGTGTTGACACTGGGTCCACAGGAGATGGGTCATTTTGGAGAGAACTCAGTGTCTCACCTATGGAGGTCAGTGCTAAATGGGCAGGAGTGACCACCGCAGAGGACAGGGGAGGTAAAACCACGTCTGTGGCTGGAACAATTGGAGCTATGATAGTAGATAATATACAGCGAAGACCAGAGCACAAGGTTCTTAAATGAGTCATTAAGGAAACAGGGAGAGAAGAAACCCCCGTATGTGCCAACACTCCATTGCTAAGGCGTTAAGACTTTGGTCGCTTCTACCCCATCATCCTTTGAGTGTAGATTGGATTAGAGTATGGATAGGGGAAAAAGGCAACTTTGCAGTGTGCCTATCTGAAAACATGACTTTAGCCAAGTGATCCATTCAACATTATCAGTGGGAAGTCTTGTGGGCCCTTTGAACACTCCGGGAGCTGGCGCACTCCAAGGTTTTCTTGCTGACTCTCAGTCTAATATAGAGAAAAACTGCAGACACATCCAAACAGAAAGCTATCTACAGAATACCCCAGAACTTGAAAAGATGGTGGCACATGGCTTTAATCCTAGCCCTCAGGAGGCAGAGGCAGGTGGATCTCTGTGAGTTCCAGACCAACCTGGTCTACAGAGTGAGTTCCAGGACAGTAAAGGGCTACACAGTGAAACCATGTCTTGGAAAAAAAATAAGAATAAAGCCAAAAACAACAACAAAAAAGTAAGCAAAAAGAAGAAAACCTGTGAGAGACCCCAGCAATTCTCATCAACCCTGAGTGACAAGATGAATTTAATGCTTGAATGCAAATGTTAGCAAGAAACCATTGAGATGCAAAAGGAATCTGGAGTTTAGCTCATGGTGATGGACCAATGTTGGCTTTTAGTTTTAACATATTTTGAGCATGTAGGAAACTGGCAGGGGCGCCTGGCAGGGTATATAGCAGTGTCTGGACTCTTTATGGATGATCTGTCAAACCCAAAGTGATTCAACAGAGACATTATAACAAAACAGGTTTGTATGTGCTCTCAAGCGTGGATGCTGCATCCCGAAACCCATCTTGCTAAGGTGCTAACCTGAGGTCAGGGAATCATGAAACAACCCTACTGGGGACTACCACACTCTGTTTATCAAGATTGACATTTTTGGATTGTTTAACTCTGATTTTATGGCTCATGCTCCATTGAAGGGCGCTGTGATTTTAATATGTCCTGAGTTCCTTTGTTGGAAACGTGACCCCCAGAGTCAATATTGGAAGAAGAATTTAGGGCTGACTAGGCTGTGGGCCCTGCCTCACGAGTGGATTGATGCTGATGTCGTGGGTGCTTAGTTGCTGTGGTTGTAGTGTCCTCATGAAAATGTGAGTTCCTTCCCTTTCTCTTGGATGTGTCTCTTGCTTTTTTGCCTTCTACCATGCAATGAGAGAGTCTGGCAAGCAGGTGCCTTGACCTTGAGCTTTTCAGCCTTCATGTAAACATAAGAAATAAAACTTCTTTATGAATTACCTAGTGTGCTGACTTGTTTTATGTCAGCTTGACACAAGCTAAAGTCATGTGAGAGGAAGGAGCCTCAATTAAGAAAATGCCTCCATAAGATTGGGTTGTAAGGCATTTTCTTACTTGGTGGTTGATAGGAGAGGACCCAGCCTATTGTGAGTGATGCTATCCCTGGGCAAGTGGTCTTGGGCTCTATAAGAAAGCAGGCTGAACAAGCCATAGCGGGCAAGCTACTAAGCAGGATTCCTCCATGGCCTCTACATCAACTCCTGTCTCCAGAGTCCTGACCTGCTTGAATTCCTGTCCGGACTTCCTTCAGTGATGACTACAATGTGGAAGAGTAAACCAAATAAACCCTTTCCTCCCCAACTTGCTTTTGGTCATGGTGTTTTGTCGCAGCAAGAGTGACCCGAACTAAGACACCCAGTGCCAAGGGCTATGGCAAAGGGGCTTTAGTTTCTAGCCTGATAGATGCAAAAATACATATGGGATCCTTTCAAGTTGTCCTGTTAGTGGGAACTGGAGGTGAGCCAGGCTCCTGAGATACTTGACTTATTAGAGGCAGTGAAAGCTGTAATGTAAATAGCCGCCTTTTAAGATATTGGTGGAGTCGCGCCTTGAGGAGAAGCAGTGAGGAGGTTCTGTAAGTCAAAGTCTCCTTTCCCCACTCATCAGGATCAGCATAGCGCCCAGCCTTCCTTGTAGCCAATCCTTCTGAAGCAGCTGTTTCCTCTTCAAGAAGGGCCTGGAGGCTGGAGGATGTTGGCCAGTAGTGTGGTTTTCCAAACTCTCGGGCCTGAGGAGAAGTTCTTCTGTGTCTGAGGACATCTCACCGGGGGCCAAAGCTGGGTCATAGGTAGCGCTTACCTGGCTTAGGCCACTGCTTTGCCACATGACACAGGACAATGAGAGACTTGAAGGAAGCTTTCTGTCACCTGGCCCACAGTTTCAGAATGACAGTTTAAATAATGAACTATCACGGTTGTGTGGCTAATGACCTTTAGCTCAGCTTGACTTCTTTGAAAAAGAGCTGTGTAAATGCACGACCAAGAAACACCTTATCAGTTGTTCAAGCGAGGAAAATGTTTTAACACGAACATAAGCAAAATGTAATAAGGAAGATCAGCATATCACAAAAGTCATCTCACAATTTATCATTAAACAGGTGCTTGTATACAATTGTTCCCCGCGTTAGGCTGTGTTTTTAAACTCTGGAGATAAACTTTGTTTTGATCTGAGCACTGACCCCCTTCCCTGTCCTCAAAGACCTCTGTCTCCACCCCTTGTGGCCTTGCAAAGTTTCCAAAGCCTTGTGCTTGCACAGGTCAGTGAGGCTTGCCAGAGTTCTCTCATGGCTGTGGTGTTTGTTCTAAATTTCTTGGAACTAGGATTTCTCTGTCAAGGAACTAGACCACTCAAACACATATGCCGCCATAGAGGGGAGCTGTATGCGAAAGAGCAAGCAGGAGCGGCTGAGGCTGTGGAGAACAGTCGAACTCCACTGGGTAATTTGACCCTGGAAGAATTGCACTGCCCAAGCGTCTAAATTCTTGTGGAAATTTCATGGGTGCTTTCCTGCGGGACAGAGGAGAGGACCTAGAGGAGTGTGAATGGCTAAAGGGAGACTGAGAATGGGGAGGAGAAAGAAATGGGTTTGCTGGCAGAAGCACAGGTCAACTAAAGGACACTGGTAATCAGGGATTGAGAAGGAGCAAAGCTAGTTCTAGGTGATCACTTCACCCCTGCGAGGCAGCCGAGGAGAACATTTGCAGAGACCAAGTTCAGTGTTAGGAAGTGGGCCACAACAGTGGCTGGACCCAGCCGAGAAATCCGTGTAATGGGGTGATGTGGTTCACAAGGTAGGGGTGCCTATGTCTTCTTGCTTCTTCCCTAAGCTCTTGCCAGACTGCCTCCTATTCCTTGGCACCTTTCCCAAGGCTACCCTGGCACCCAGAATTCCCTGCTACTCCCTGCTGCTCTTCCCCATCCGCCTTTATACCTGCCAGCCTCTGTGGAGCCAGGCCAGGGAACAAGGGGACTGCGTACTTCCTTCCCTTCAGGTGGACATTAACTGCTCAATACCACAATTCAAAAAGTAGTGAAGTGACATTGACTGGAAGCTCTATTAAGAGATTCAGGATACTCTTGTGATAACTAACCCAATCCTGCCCTAAGGAGACGGACTCATTCATGAAACTTCCGTCCTCAGGACCCAGGGACCGTTCATTGATTCCCATCTCCCATCATTATCAACCTGGAGATTAAACTTCTGATAAATGAGTTTCAGACACACCCAAAGCAAGGATATTTCTAGAAGACAGACAGATAGGCAGTGGTCAGAGCTCAGGTGTGGGAGAGGTCGATATGGTGGTTTTTCCAGAGTTGCTGTGTTTAGCTGGAAAGAACGTGGAGGGAAACTTCGTGTGTGATGCTTCCGCAAAGAGAGTGACAGTGGGTGGAGTCCGGTGAAAGGATGAGGAAAGACAGCGGGAAAGGCTCCGTTTTCTCCTTTTCACTGTCTAGCCACGCTGATCCCACTTCTCTCATGCTTGTATCTGGTCTGTAGGTCCACAGGACTGTGTCGATTGCCCTTCGACTGAGGCTGTGTGCCTTATCTTAACTCCACTGGGACTTCAAGAGCACGTCTAAGTTTTGCTGTTGCACCCACTGTAATTCTGTATTAAGATTTGACATTACATCACCCCTGAGAGAAAAATATCTTTGTGTTGTTGTCAGAACCAGGAATCCAGGGTGGATCTCAGTGTGACTCCACCAACCCCAGAACAGGAGAGAGGCACCTGCTTTGGACACTTGGTTAGCCAGCACAGTACTCAGTGGTATTGTTTGTGCCATGTACACACACATGCAAATTAAATCCTTTGATTTTCTTTGTTTTTCATCCAAGGAGAAAAATGTTTTGTTTGTTTGGTTGTTTTTTTTTTTTTCACATCGCTCCAGAAGTATTCTGGCCTTCATACTGGTATCCTTCCTCATTCCACTGGTGCAAAGTGTACACTATGTCCTCCGAACTTTTGTGGGAAATGAATTCTCTGTTGACCCCAGTGGAGTATGGGCAGGAAGAGAAGGGCCTGTCTTTCCACCTGAGTCAGGATCTGGAGGGAGGAAATGTCCTGTGGACTGTTGTCAGTCTCACCCTCTTGGGACCTTTTATGATCTCTACTTTGTCCCTTCTGACTAACAGCAATTCTAGAAACGTCGTTGAAATGGTTGCTAAGGTTGTAGTGCTAACACGACCTTAAACTGCACCTTTAAACGTTTTAATTTTTTTTATATGCATGGGTGGTTTGCTTGTATGCGTGTCTGTGCGCCGTGTGTGTGCAATCCCTAGAAATAAATTTAGAGATGGTTGTGAGCTGTCCTGTGGGTGCTGGGAATTGAACTCAGGTCCCCTGCAGAACAGCCTGTGCCTTCAACGCTGAGCCATCGTCTCAACCCCTCACTGCAACTTTTGTTTCATGCTTTATTTGTACTAATTTTGGTAGCTAATTAAAGCCCTTGATCAGTTCTAATAGAGTCCAATAACATCAGCTATAGTAGATGTATTTTTAAAGGGTTAAAAATAGAAAAAAAGTGAAACTGCTTTCTATAACTGTAATCAGTCAGTATATTCAAAGGAACTCTTTCAGTGTGCCATCCACCTACCAGTTATTAATGAGATGTTTGACATTCTGTTTTCCATTTAGTCTTAAAGACAAGCCAGCGAGTATATTTACAGCACATCTCAATTCAGATTAGCTACATCTCAAGTGTTCAAGGGTCACAGGTGGCCAGTGGACACTACTGTGATTGGTGCATTTTTGGGCCTTTTGTGGCCCTGAGTGCTAATATTAGAAATAGTGTGTTTCCCAGTCCCAGCTGATACATTTACAACACAGTTCCTGCAACCAAGGCTTAGTGACTAGCATGGTCCTCAACCCTAGACAAAGAGCTTTAGGCAACTATAGGCTGAGAGCAGGAGAAAAGGTCTTCTCCAGGGAGGAGCAGACCAATTAGTTATCCAATACCAAGTAGTCATCCCTGAAGTCATATGTATGCATGTATTTGTATGTATGTATGTATGTATATGGGTATATGTAACATTATATGGACTGAGGTGGTTGTATTTATATATTTAGAAGTGTGTGTGTGTGTGTGTGTGCATGTGTGTGTGTAAAAAACAACTGAAGGGCCATAATTTGAGAGCATGCAGGCAGAGGTACATGGGAGGGGTGGGAATGAGGAAAGGGTAGGAGGCAAATGATGCGATTATAGAGCATCTGGGTGTTTTTTTGATGTTCTAAGGTGCTCTTGGGAAAACCCAGATGGAGGTGCCTATCACAAGGAAATGCAGAGAGGATGCAGCAGCAGGGACTGGAGGAGCATGCTCACCTCAGGAGGCCCTGGCTGAGGGATCCGTCCAGACTGCTCTGCAAGGGAGAGCTGACCTGAGATCAAGGGGTGAAGAGTTAGAGGGGATAAAACGTTAAGGGTATTAGAGCCCCGAAGGGACCTGGAGAACTCTGGCTCTGACCCATGAGGAAGATACAGAAAGAATCCAGAAGGCACCTGACTGGTAAACTGAGGCAGGAAGGCTCCCATCCCAGCCAGGCTTGCAGACCTTTCCCCGAGTCCCAGGGAAAGGGCTAGGAGTCTTGGCACTGAGGACTTGTGAATTATAGAGGATCCTTTAGCTACCCCTGTCAGATTTCTACCTACAGAAAAATCCCTGAAACTCCCCTGGAGATCCAGGTGCCTGAGGGCCAACTAGGGAGCCAAGTCACACCTCGGGTGTGCTTACTTGGCTGCAGCCCGCTGAGGGACTGTGAGAAGGGCCGAGATAAGGCCTCTGAAATAGAATGGGCCTTCCCTAACAGCCACAAACATCCCAGGACACCCTGCCTGACATCAGCTGACAAGACCTCTGCCTCTTTGTGGCATGCCTATCCCCTGTAGTTGCCTGAACTGGCACCGAATGACACTATTCAGAAGTTACCTCCCTAAGGTAGCCTGCCTTGCTTGTTTTCAGTGCCCTGTAGACTTGGGCCAGCACAGTGTGTGCACAGAGACTGAGAGCCACTGCAGCTTCTGAGAGGGTGATCCATGCCCTGAAAGCTTCGGTAGCTGTCTGTCATCCGAATTTGAGATGTGGTGTTGAGGACAGCCAGGCTCACAATGCGCAAGGAAGGCTTGTTCTCTTTGGAGTACATATAGTACCTAAGTTTGGATGTCATGATATTACCAGGGATTTAGGTTAATGTTCCTCTAGACTTTAAGAGTCAAGAGGTTCCTTCTAGAATAACTGACCAAATGTTAGTCTGGTGTAACCAACCAATCCATCAGTCCGGAAGCCACAATGTGACTGCTAATGTGTTTTTAAGCATTACTCAGAGGGTAGTGCCGTTCGCAGCAGCACATTTGCCATTTCCTCAGCACAGAGTGCTTGCCACATGACGACACTTCAGTCACACCAGGAAGCCTACATGCAGGGATTTGTGGAGAACTTGCCAGAGTCACTGGGATGGAAAGCGGTGACTTTCCACCAGGATCCACATCTGGGTCTAAAGTTCATGGCCCTAGCTACTGGGTCATAGCTGTTCACTGTCCTCAGGGACAACTTCTGCTGCTGGAAAACTTATTCTTATATGTCCCAGAGTGGGAAGACAGGTGATTCAGGAGACTGATGTGTAAGGGTTTTTGCAGCAGAAGGGAGAAATTGGGTTTAACTTTTCAGTGAGAGAGAGTGGGAACACGTAGCCAAGGAGACGGATGGTCATGAGGGGTGAGGATTGATGGACAGAAAATTGCTCAGAGGGTAAGTGCTGAGTTTCCAATGTGCTCCCAAGAAAGAGGCTCCTGTCCAGGGAAAACTCAATATGCAAATTCATATGCTGACAGTATTTGGAGGTGAGGGCCCTCGGAGGTACTTAAGAGTTGACAAGTTAATTAGAATGGGGCCTCTGTGGTCACGTTAGTAGCTCTATAAAAAAATGGACCCCTAAACTAGTACAGTTGTTTCATCTTACCCCATAGTGTTCTTTTTAAGTGATATT
Organism: Ellobius talpinus; assembly: GCA_001685095.1. Lineage (NCBI taxonomy): Eukaryota > Metazoa > Chordata > Mammalia > Rodentia > Cricetidae > Ellobius > Ellobius talpinus. The sequence goes on from LOJH01016384.1 coordinate 19,408, forward strand.
TTTGACATGTTTCAGACATGTTTTCTGTCTGGCAGACTCGTGTGGCAGCCGGGGAGGAGGGCACATCAGTTCTTTCCTCCCGCACGGTGTGGCCTGATGGATGGATCTCTGCTTTACTTTTGGTCTTAATTTTACTGGCGTTGTTGTTGTTTTGTTTTGATGCCCACTGTTCATACGTCTAGGGAAATAGTTTGGGCAGAGTTAAGTTGGGTCGACTACAGTAGCCCCTCTCCACCCACAGGGGGTACCTTCCAAGACCATAGTGGATGTCTGAATCCACGCATTAACTGAGCCCTATATGTGCTTGTTTTTGTAAAACAGCCATGCATACATATGAAAGCTTCATTTATGAAGCAGGTAGAGTACAGATCTATAATGTCCTGCAGATCATAGCAACCTTAGCGTGGTTTTCAAAATTTTATTAAGCCAAGAACTTTCACCTTATCATCTTAAAGGAAGCTCCTTATGCTTTGGTGCTTTATTATAGGTTTAATAATGGTCACTTGGATTTAAGCACTACAATTACCTTGATAGTCTATTTGATAACTCAAGATGATTATTAAGTGACTAAGGAGCAGGTAACATACACACCGTTGGTACTGGAAAAGAAAAATGATCCCCGTGCTGGGATAGAAAGAGAGCCAGGACAGAAAAAAGGAGGACATCACAGGATGATTTAAGATGAAATTGATGGCTTGTTGATTCGTAGGACTTCCTATTGGGATTATTAGACCATGGTTGGTTCTGGGCAATTGAAAACATAGAAAAGAAAGCCATGGCTGAGAGGGAGCTACTTCAGTGGTATTTCAAAAGAATGGTGGCATTAAACATCTTTGTCTGTCTTACTTGCAATTTACAAAAAAGTAAAAGTTATCCAGCCCTTGACTGCTCTCAGTGTCCACCAGCCCAGGCAGCTGCTTTGTCATGAGGACTCTGCCAGGCTTTCCCTCCATTGCACAGGTCACATCTTACTGAAAGTGGCTTCTGGAGACCCAGCTATCAAGTCTGAAATCTCTCTAGCAGGAGGTAGAAGGAATACACCAGGGTGTCATATACTGTAAGTCCCTGGAACTGCCCAATGGCTTTGCTGACACCCTCTCAGTCAGAACGTAAACACAAAGCCTTCCTTCCCTTAGATGCGGCGAGCATTCTAGTTTTTATCCTGGAAGGCAATGCCTGTGACTAAACCAGGTTGATAGCTAGTGAAGTTGGAAGGGAATATGAGAACAGCCTACAAGGGCACTCTACAAGGGCAGCGGCTTTTTGCCCTTCATTGCTCAGACTGCGTTTTAATCTCCAAGAGATGGGAGTGGGGTCTGCCCTGTTATCCCTGGTGGAGCCTGAGTGTTCCTCGAAGCTGCTGTTGAGGATATAGCAACAATAGAAAACTTTTATACTGTAGATTTGTGGAGGCTGTAGTCACCAAGGAAAGGAGACAGATTTTTTAGGCCATATGGAATGTCAAAGGAAAAATAAAATATTACTAAAAGCTAATGTACACATATTTGAGGAGAGTGTGAGCAGAGGAAAACCTAAAACCTCAAAAATGTCTGGGACCATGAGCTTTGGACTTTTGCCTGTTGTGAAGGCTCTTCTGGCTTTGGCTAGAGGCACTGCCTCCAGCCTGTAGGTGACTGTCACCAGCAGGCCCTCTAACTTTCTGAGGCTATGATAACATCTGAAAATCTTAGCGAGAGTTTCCTTGGGTCATTTTAAGTTCTGGTTGTCCACTAATTTTTCAGGTCAACAGCAGTGAGTGGACCCACAGTACCCAGTTTCCAGGACAGAAAATGACCCTTATGTAAAGAAGTGGCAGACAGAGCCTCAGTAGGAACAGTCACCGGCCAGGTAGCAACAGTCTGGGATTTGTTGCTTGTTCTGTCCTTATTTTCCATATTTATCCTTCTGAATTTTACAAAATACCACAGAAATACCTCACGGGGAATCCAGCTGTAGCAAGTAATTTGGAAATGCACCAAGGGTTGAGCGCTCCAAAGTGGTGTTACTGTCTCGTGCTACTTGTTGGCACTGTTATGCCACTAGTCAGTGAATTCTTCCAGAACTGAGAGATGCTTCAGGGGTGTGTCTTCAGATCAGTGCTAACCAGAAGCGGAGGTCCATTTAGCTATTTAAGAAGTAGATGGGAGTTTGGAAAGAGACAGAGTAAAATTAAAGTGCTAGACTGGTCAGAAGCGAGTGTGAGACAGTGGAATTAGCCCTCGGTGCTGTCTATGTTCAGGGCAAGTGCTGGCATCATGGATACCGCTCTTAGCAGTTTAGCTTCTCAGTTCTTACAAAGCTGCAATGTCTGGTGACATAGTGCATAGCTTTGGCCTCCGGAGGCTGTTCTGCTTTGGTCTACTAACCTCCGAACGGGAATGGGCTTTCAAGTTACGTATTTGAGAGTGCTCACTTTGGCAGGGCATTGATTAAGGTTGGAATAATACAGAGAAGATTGGCATGACCCTGTGCAAGGGTGACATGCAGATTCATAAAGTATGCCCTATTTGAAAATATGTTCTGCATTTGATACATAGATCTACCTTAGGCGTGTGTATGTATTTCAGGCTTTAGGCTTGAAGTCTCTAATGACAGCATTTTGTGTGAAATACTGTGTCCTTTCAGTACCTCTCTTTTAAAGTTGGCATGCATACACCACAAGATCACCAACATTTTCCAAAAGAAAGCAGAAAATTATTTTAAATCCTCTGACTTTTCAATGCCTCAGTGATCTGGAAAACCATTTTTTAACAAAGACATCATGTAAAATACCCCCATAAAAGACATCTAACACAACAAATAGATCATATGCATTTTAAAAGGAAGAATTATCACTTTTTAATTATTAGATCTTGCTTTGAGTCTTCCCTTATGTTCTTAATCGGAAAATAGGAAAAGAGAATGGGTTCAGGTTTTAACTCAGTGTTTTTATGGGGTGGTGGTAAAGGAGTCTCCTGGAATTTGGGAAACAAGGCACTGTGAAGGGAGTAGTGATTGAGAAATGCCCATAAAGGAACTGAAGTATAAAGTCCCCCAAAGCCACCACCAGGTCATGTGCCTGTGCTTGCTCCCTGTGCTCCCTGGCCACAGTGCCACTGTGTGTGTGTNGGGGGGGGAAGCTTTTGGTCACATGGGCACACAGGCTCACGTTTATGTGTGTGCCTGTTGTGAATTGACCTCTATGGTCCAGAGAGAGCTTTCCTTGCAAATCAGTGTCCCTCATAACTGAGTACCCCATGACTTTGTGGGGTTTTGTTTTTGTTTTGTCTTCCTTGTTTTGTTTTCTCCTTTTGAGTAAGAGACTTTTTGCTGAGCAGCAGGTATCATGCAAACAAACCTCCCTCTCTGTTGCTGGGACAGCTTTGTTTTGTTGCCCTTCCTTCTCCTCTCTGTCCCTCCCTCCCTCCCTGCCTCCCTCCCTGCCTCCCTCCCTGCCTCCCTCCCTGCCTCCC
>LOJH01016385.1:0-22859 GCA_001685095.1 Ellobius talpinus
CAGCTGTGGGGTACCTGGGCGGGACAGAAACCCCAACAAGCCGGCCCTCATGTTGCACAGCAGAAGACTCCTAGGAACCAGTTTCCTTAGGAAAACACACATGTAACTTTGGCCAGGGTCAGTGTCTCATCAGAGATAAAGATAAGGCAGGAGGCTGCTCTGAGTACAGGAAAGCTTGAGGGATTGGAAGAAAGGAAGTTTAACGTCCCTGTATAGAGAACATGAGAAGTCACTGATTAGAATCCACTGGAGTATTGCTGAGTAGCATTAAGATTGCACTAAGCTACAGGCCTCAATATGTTGTGGCACTCATCCAGAAAAGGGGCACATGGTTTCCAAGCTTCTCGGGAACTTGGGGGTAAAGACAATTGGCCACTTTCAGCATGCTTTGAGTTTCAATTTGGTAGAAATGTTAAATCAGGCAGAAATTAAGCAACTGATCAGCAAATCAAAGTGTCTCAGTCACCCAATTCTCTCTCGGTCACAGTGGGCTCTCTGATTTAAAGATTGTGTTCTTACGTTTTTGAACCTAGGTCTCAAAGACAAAAAGGGCAGTAACTTTAAAATATCCTCTGAGCTCTTCCATTAATTTTTTTAAATCGTCTTTTTAAAATCTAAGGAAAGTTGAAGGGATGGCTGGATCTTCTAAGACATCTGTCTACGATGCCAAGGACCACAAGAAGTCAAGGGAACGTGATCCCAGCAGGGACTGAATGGGAAGTCTCAGGAGTCAAGAACAGCAAAGAACAGTAGCTGTTGACTGTTAAGACATGAGATCTGCACGGACAAACACTAAAAGTGAACTGAGAATGAAGAAGAAAAATGTAAGCCACCTGCTGTGGAATAATCCTTCTGTACACTGTGCACAGTATACTGTGATTGGTTTGACAAGGAATATCACTGACCAATAGTTGGGCAGAATGAGAAAACCAGACTAAGGATACTGGGAAGAAGAAGGGCAGAGACAGGAGAGTCTCCAGGAGAAGCAGAGGGAATAACACATGATGGAGGACAGGTAATCTCATGAGACATGTGCCAGCACGTAGATGAATAGAAATAGGTTAATTTAAGTTGTAAGAGCTAATTAGTAATAAGCCTAAGCTATCAACCAAGCATTTATAATCAATATTAAGTATCCATGTTGATTATCTGGGAACTTGTGGATAAAAAAAAGAAAAGTCCACCTACAGCCAGCTTCTGAAAATCCTGATGCACCAAGGGAGTAGACGGGGACTGGCTGTTAGAGCAGGAAGGTAGAGGCATGTCCTGGTACCACTTGGGCCTTCATGGCAGGCATTTTCAGAAGGATGGTTAAATCCTGTTTAGAACCCATGGCAGGAGAAGTAGGCAAATGCCGTGCCAAATCTCAGGCCATTCAATATTTCTTTAGGTTTGTACCAATAAATTTCCATCCATGAAGAAATCTCTAGGGCAGACAACAACCTCGGGGAGAAATCTAGGCTTTCTTTGTTTCACTCTATTGTATTTAAAGCAAAATATAGAATGTTCTGGGAAGACAGTAAAAAATATACGAGAGATTGATGCAGAAGTTATGATGAAAAGGGAGGTTCAGAATGGGGGGGAGCAAGAATAGGAGCCAGAAACTGGGAACAATCTGTCTCATCCCGGGCTTACTGTCGCTTTCCCAGTGAATTGGATAAAATGGGCAATGATAAAAAACAAATAAATAAAAATAAAAAGATTCATATATACCATAAACACTTTATATAACTGAAAACATAAATGTATGCACATGTGCCAATCTTTTGATGTGAGGCCAGAGCCTGCTCTCTGCATATGGACCCACTGATTAGAGTTACGCCTCTTCTGTCTTACATAAACCACATCCTTCATCTACCATCTCCAGTTTTGCTTTCTTTAAAGGGAGGGAGAACGTGAACACACTTGTTAAACAATCTGAATGCAGGAACTCCACCTTTTTATAAGCACCCAACCAACTGTACACACTGTTTTACTACTATCCTATCCATACGTCACCAGTAGCACGCCATTCACAGCTAACAATTTAGCAAGCTTTGCAAAGCCCTCAGCTCAGAAACCAGACAACTTTTTTTTTCTTTCACAGAACACCTGATAGAAGGCCTTTGTACAGACCACATCTGTGTGCTGAAGCTGGCAATCTAGGTGGCTGGTATGGGGAATCCTAAGGTCAGTTAAGAAGCCAATCAAGGGTCCTTTAGATGCACAGGCAAAAGACAGGGAGCCCAGAGTGTGAAGTAATAACTTATAGCACATTTAATAAAAACCCAGAGACAGAAATTGGGGTTCAACCTGAAGGTCAGAAAGTCAAAACAGCCAGCCACTGGCTCTTACCTCTACCTTGGTCCGAAATGGCGATCCTGCCTCCAGGAATCTCAGAATGAGACTGTGTGGAAGCTGTCTCCTCCCATCTTATATTCCTCTCTAGGGCTGGGATTAAAGGTGTCCACCACTACTGCCCGGTTTCTATGGCAAACTAGTGTGACTACTGGGATTAAAGGTGTGTGTCACCACTGCCTGGTCTGTAAGACTGACTAGTGTATTTAAATTGACTTTTGACTTAAGTCGAGCATGTACTCTGAACTTCAGGAAAACTTTGTTTATTAAAATACAAATGAAATATGACCACAGTAACTGGCTTCCAACACACTGAATGCTGGTGTTCAAAAGATGGGTTTCTTCCCCATGTGCTTCCTCTGCTCCTGCTATCTTTAGCACCTTAACCCTTGGGACTTTTGCCATTAGGGAGGAAAGAGAGACCTGGACAGAAAGGCTCACAGAGGAGCTATAGGAATTCCACAGCTGGTGTCTCGGCTTCTAGTGACTTCTAGATACCATGCTCCTTCTTGTCTCTTCTCATTCCGAATTTTAGCTAGAACTCTCACTCCCTGCCGTGTTCACTCTGCACAGATCTTCTTCGTCTGAGCTTCTCTTCCAGGAGCCTGGAACCAACACCCTTGCCTTTCCTACCATTTGCTTCCAGTAACCACACATAAAGCAAAAACAAAAACATGTGTTCCAGAAATGCCCATGGTCCCCGAGTCACTGTCATAGGTTAGGCCTGCTTTCCACTAAATACTACCACTAACTCTCTTTTCCAGTACAAAATATTTCTTTAAATTTTTTGTGGTGGGGTATACCTTTAATCCTAGTGCTCATGAGGCAAAGGTAGGCAGATCTCTGCAAGTTCAAGGCCAGCTTAGTCTACAAAATAAGTTCTAGGCTAGCCTGGGTTACACAGAGAGACCCTATTTCAAAAGAGAATTAAAAATAAAATTAAAAAAATAAAAAAGAAGCAATATACAAATAAGTTTAAGCTTTTAAATTCATATATGTGTGTGCACAGACATGCATATATACGGGTTTCTACAAAAGCCAGAAAATGGCTTCAGGTCACTGGAGCCAGAACTACAGAACTATCACATGTGGATACTAGGAACTGAACTCCAGTCCTCTGCAAGAGCAGTGAGTGCTCCTAACTGCTAAGCCATCTTCCCAGCTTTCCCCGAAAAGTATTCTTTTAGTGGTCTTAGCAATTTAGCATGCTTTCTCCATATTCTTCAGTTAGATGCCTTCCAAATCGGCAGTCTCTCCCCAACAACTCTCCACTAGAGATTTAATATTTATTCAAAGCACAGAATACAGGGTGATGTGGAAATGACCACTTACAGACAAGCCACCGTTTGCTGAGGGCTTACTATGATCAGTCACTGTGTTAGGTGTCCATAGACTTGGCATCACTCTGTTTAGTCCTCACTGTGTGCTCTCAGGCATCATACTTACTCCCTCTGACTTACTAATTTATGTGTGACATGGGAAGGCAACTATGCTCCCCAGTATACTACCAATGCACTCTGATGTGTGGCATGAGCTTATTCCCATGATGACATCATGACAGAGAGGGACAAATAGAATGATGCCTGAAGTCTCTGAACTCCTACCACAAAGCTGCTGTAAATATGTAAAACAAGTACAAAGATGCAGACACACAGAGCCATGGCACATTTGAGACATCTTTGCACTTGGGTTGAAAGGTGCATACAGAGAAAAGTCAGAAGTAATTGTTGAATCTGTGTCACCAGGCCTCAGACGCCTCTTAACCAAGACATTAACTGCATTGTTTGTTTTCAGAATGCCAGCCTAAAATGGAAATATTAATAATTTTTAAGATTTTTTTATTGATACAATGTCAATGATGCCTTTATCTAGCAATTATATTCAACCACAGACTGTAGGAATTTGTTTATGGCATTCATCTAATTGTACCAAAGTGATGTCTATCTGTTTCAGACAGCAAGAAAAAGGATTTGATGGCTAAAACACACTCTTCCTGAGCTAAGCAAAGGTGTTGCGGGGCATGACAGGAGACTATGCTCTGCTCAGTGCAAAAGCATCTTCCACTATAAATTGGCGGAGTCTTTTTCCTTGTGCAGACACAAGTGTCTTTCTTGAAGTGGAGTTAGGGAGACAGAGCCGTCTGAAGGGATAGGAAAGGTGAATGAATCAACGAGACACTTGCTGGGAAGTTAAATAGTCCAAACTTACTTTCTTGGTACACTTCTTCACAGTGTTGATCAATTCCTGCATCACCAGGTCCACGCTCTTCAAGGACGGCCCTTTCAGCTTTACTATCTGCTTTTTGACTATGGCCTCGAAAGCCATGTCTGGAGTAAACAGCCCTGTCCTGAATGTGAGAAAGAGAGCAGCAGATTAGATTTCAGCAGCTGAGTTGTAGCCAATAGCCCAAAAAACATGTTTAAATTGACATTTGGCTTAAATCAAGCATGGACTGAACCAAGCACAAAAGGTACGTAGGTAGCTGACGCTACAGACCAGGTGTTAAAGTGCTTGCCTTCCAAGCATGAGGACCTGAGTTTGGTCCCCAGCACTCACACACAAGAAGACAGGACTGTGGTCCAAGCCTGTGACCCCAGAGGAGGGAAGACAAATACAGAAGGACCTCTGGGTCACTGTTCAGCCTTGGAAGGTTGAAGGCTGAGAAGAAATCCTGCTTCAAACACAAGGTCGATGGCTCCTAGAGAATGACAGTTGAAGCTGACCTTTGGTCTTCATGTGCAAGTGCACACACTTACATATGCACCTGTACAAAGCTGACCTTTGGTCTTCATGTGCAAGTGCACACACTTACATGTGCACCTGTATGCCCCCATTCACACATACACACATGCACACAGACGCCACAGAGGCACAACAGAGCAACACAGAGAAAGAACGAGAAACATGCCTATGTCCATAACACAAAACATATATAGTAACTAATTCTATATATCACACATCTATAAAAAAATTTTTTTGGTTTTTTTTTTGAGACAAGGTTTTTTTCCATGTAGCCTTGGTTGGCTTGAAACTCACTCTATAGACCAAGCTGACCTCCAACTCAGAGATCTTCCTGTCTCTGCCTCCCGAAGGCTGGGATGGAAGGCACGCACCCGACTTAAAAGAACAGTCCCTGAGTGGGTGCTATAATACTATCTTTAATAATCCTAAAACACACGTTCGCATCTAACAGCAATGCCCGAACACTGAGAAGAAGAGCAGCACTTCCCAGCATGTGCCGAGCTCTGGGCTCGATGCCCTGCACCACACACAAAACAGCCAAGCATGTTTCCATAACCTACAAAGTAATGTTAACTGTCATTTGTCTCAACTCATTATATCAAAACAACAAAAAGGAACGTAACCAGGCCTTTATAACAGCATGTTCCTTGTCTGAATTTTTTCAGGGAAAAAAATAATATGTGTCTGTACAGAACACTACAAACATTATTCTTGATATTACTTATCTAAAAATGCCACATAACAATGATTTTCACAATTTTCATATAGAACTAGATACTGTGAGTAATCCAGAGATGGCTCGATGCATAGGGAGGCTGCTGTGCGCATGTTATCTTCAAGAAGTGCGCTGTTTTACATGAGAATGCGCATCTGTGTGTTGCGCTGTCTCTGGGGAGATATCATGTTATATTCAAGAAGTGCGCTGTTTTACATGAGAATGCGCATCTGTGTGTTGTGCTGTCTCTGGGGAGATATCATGTTATATTCAAGAAGTGCGCTGTTTTACATGAGAATGCGCATCTGTGTGTTGCGCTGTCTCTGGGGAGATATTCTAAAACCAACACTCAGTAGATTATAAGGGTGATGGACTAAGTTCCATTACCATCCCTAAAGGGTTTCAAAAGCATCTCTCTCCTTACATGTGAGCATCCCTTATATAAAGTAAAGCAGTGGGACCCCAGAATCTACTTTCTCCAGCAGGTTGTGCTACAGAGACCTGGCTGGGCCTCAGCCCAAAGTCCTTGGGTGCTAAAGGAAGAGTGTGACTGTCGAAGAGCTGTCAATGTCACTTAGATGATGCACAATGCCTCAATGAGGAATTTATAAAAGCAAATAGCCAGAATAACAGGAATCTTCCTTTTGTCTGGAATGATGCATTCAAAGTTGATGTTATAATAATGCTTTTCTCCTGTGAAGCAGGAACTTGGGGAAGTAAATATAAGGATGGGGGGTTATGTATGTTTTATAAACAATGGAAATTGGGGTGGGGGTGGTTCAATTGGTTAAGGACTTGCCATACCAGCATCAGGACCTTAATTCGATCTCAGTGTCTAAGAAGCTAAGTGTGGTGTTGTGTGCCTCTAATCCCAGTATGGGGAACAGGTAGAGACAGGAGGGTCCCACTCAGAATCTGTTCCCAACATAATCTCATCCTGGCCCTGTGACAAATGCTGAGCCGTGACTGGACACCAACAGGAGGACCCCCCTCTGTCACTGAAGGTGATCCCTGAACCATGAGCCAACAACCTTAATGGGATTAGCTTACACCCGGGACATTTCTATTTAACATGTGTTTGTCAAATCCTATTTGTCTTACTATACATGGAATCAAGAATTCTTTAAAAACAATTTATAGCCTCGTTCTAGACTACATTGCTGTGGAATGAATGCATATGTTTCCCCCAATATCCCCTTATACTTGATGTCACCACATTAGGATGACCGCATTGGGAAGAAACTACGTCATAAGGGTGGGGCTCTCATGAATGAGATCAGTGTCTAATGAAAGAGATCCAAGAGCTTGATTGTTCTCCTTCAACTACATAAGAGCATACGGATTGGAAAGTATATGTATTGAGTATATGAATTGGAAAAGTCCTCACCAGACCACGCCATGCTGGGGAACCTGATTGTGTGCTGTCAGCCTCCAGAACTGAGAGACAAATTTGGTTGTTTGATAAGCTAGCTACCCAATCTGTGATGATTTGTTATATAAGCCTAAGAACACTAAAATATAAAATAACAATAATCTTACTCTGAAAAGTGGGAAATTCAGTTTCTAACTCACTCCAGCCTATATTCTGTTCATGTCTCTCTGAACCACACTACCCACAACAGCCAAAATGCAAAGCTCCATCCCCATGAAGACTGGCTGCACACTTTCCATCTCTATGGCTTCACTAGCACTGCTCCTCCATCCTCAGCAACCTGCACTCTAACCTTTACCCTCTGAGGTAAAGGTTACCCTGCACAAACTCCTCATATGCATGTATCCATGCATCTGCATGAGTACACAGACACATGCGCACACACACATGCACATACACACACACACACTCAGAGATGAGTAGAAGACTCAGTTGTTATTGTAAAGAGCACAGACCATTCATGTAGAAAGTTGTTTTTTAATTATTATCAAAAAACTTTCTCTAGCAATAGAGAAATATCGCTGAGTCAAAACCAGGATTTCCTCTTTCTGACTTCTACTTCTTTATTCTCCTCTGTTCTGATGATGAAAAATGACTTGACCAGCCATTTGGAAATGCTCATTTTCCTTGGTAGATTGAAGACAAGGAAATGGGAATCACTTGCCTGATACCATGTATGTTTTTGATTGCATAGCTTATTTCTCTTCTCAATTCTTTCTCATTGAACTCCATCTGCAGATGCAAAATGAACCACAGTTATGAGACTTAATTCCTTTGGATAATATTATTGGATAATATAGAATGAGGATAACTTGCCTTCATTATTAATAAATGGATATGCATGTCTTTTGCAAGCTAAACCCAGATGGTCAAAACATCTGTTTGTATGGAGTTCAAGGCCACATGGAACACTGGGGATTTCTGAGTTCAGTGGAGCAAAGATTTGGGCTCTATTATATATGAGGGGTGCTATGCATAAAGAATGTCTCCTGAACATAATCCCAGCCACTCATTTGAAACATAGAATTCTTTTTTGCTGAGTGTCGTAAAGTGGCGTCCATGGGAGAAAACAAATATGAGAGCATCTCCTGATGGGTGGCTGCAACACAGCTGTCTGTTCTCCCTGGCCATTTGAACCACCTGACTGTACGGCTCCTTATAAAAGGAAATTAATAATACCACATCAAGCCAACACAGGATGCCTTGCCGTATAAATATTTCCCAGAAGTCCCAGGCACTACAAATCTACTTGGAAGTAGGATCAAAGTGTCAGGGAGCTTAGTCCCAGAGCGCACATCCAGAGAACACCAGATTCAGCTTTGCCAGGACTGTAGCCATTCCAGCCTCGCTCTGTCCATTTTCTCCCTTACACTCTCTGTCCTGGAACAATGCCTTGCCATAAGTCTCTATCATATGCTATGGCTCCACAGCTCAGAGACTTTACCATTCCTTCCTTTGTATCATGAACACTTCTACCCCTGCCCCTCCGGCTGCTGCTTAGCTAGCTACTCATTCTTCCAAAGGCAGCTCGGAAGTCTGGCTCCCTTGCACACTTGGGCTGGGATTCACATCCGTGGGTGGTGTTTCCATAGTACTCCATGCTGAAGTTTGCCACTTTACTTAGCACATTTTAATAAAACTATCTATTTACCCACCGTCTTCCCACACCAGTACACAAACATCCACCTCCTCGTATGTCGACAAGTGGCATGGTTCCTATGCCGCTGAGCTGCCTTGCTGAGCAATCAATCCCAGCAAACCCACACAACTCTTGTTTCTTACCCACACACTGACAGTTTCCCTCAGTTCCCTTGTCCGATGGGCACCATCGCTCATCCAATGGAAAAAGCCAAAACTTGGGGAGTAATTTTGAATCTTCTGGTTTCTGTCTCTTGAATCAATCCAAGCCTATCAATCTAACCTCTAAAATCCCACAGCCATCTATTTTTCTCCATTCTCTCTTGTTACATCATTTTCCCCAAGAAACAAAAAAATTTACATTCCAGACCTCCCTTGTACAAGATTCCTTCCAAGATCATGTGCCTAACCATGTGTTTGTAATTTTGCTTTCTTCCTCTTTAAGGGACCCCTGATATTATAGAAGTTTCAGGAAGAAAAAAATAAAAGGTCCATCTACTTGTAGCTAGGCCCTACTCTTCCTTACCATTTCTATTGCTCACCCATTGGTGACCTGGGAGGCACAGTATTCTTTAGGGATAATCAACCAAATTCAGTTACACGCCCCTGTTGCTTTTCATTGTTAAATGTGAACTCCTCACTGCAACCAGGAAAGTCCTGGATGAACTGGGGCTTTCTTTCCTCTCTAAATTCTTTCATCTTCCTCTCAGCTGACTCGCTATCTGCTGTGTCTGCTCTTTGCTATCATACTTATTCCTGTTCTGTGGCTTCATGTGAGGACACAGCCTCTTCCCTGAGTCAGTCTCTCCGAAAGATTCTCATAGCACTGACCTCCTAATGCTGTGCTGGTCATAGCTCACATGCCCTTCACTCAGAGAAAGCTGTCGAAACATTCCATGAAAAGGGACTTTCACATCATGTTACCACAATAACACTTGAAAGTTTCTTATGTGGTCTATTTTTTCATTTTCTGCATTTCCATACTAGACAAAGTTGCCCCTTCTCTATTTTGATCTCTGGAACTTTGGTACATAGGAGAGTCTCATAAATGTTTTAAATCAGAAAATTGCTAAATGTTGTGGAAAACTCAAACATCTTGAAGTAAACTATATGAACTCACTGAAATCAGAAAAGACTTTTTGAGCGTCATGGGTTTTATTCCAAGAACGATATTGGTCCTAGCACATCATATTACACCAGGAGAGCTGCAAAAGGGGATTTGGGAATGATGTGGGGCAACAGGAGAGAGAGCTTTGGCTACAAACCTTCACTATCTCAAAGGGAAAGCGTTCGTGGAAGATGCGATTGATCTTAGCACCGCCAGAGAGCTCTAAAGTATCCACTTGATCCCCCGACCCTTCGATTCTCTTCTCAAAGTCCACAGCGAACTGCTGGACCATCCTAGAGTTGAGAAAGAGAAATAAACTTGAGTTAAAGTTAGTTAAAGTTCTGTGGCTCTCCTGTTCTTGACTGATTTTACTGAGGGTGGGCGTAGCTTACACTCCTTTTCTGGTGTTCTTAGTGGCACCTACTGGTCAAGTTAAGAAGGCATTGCTAGAATACAAAGTTGCTGAGATTTATTTTAGACATTTTAACTAGAGTAAATGTTTTAAATATCTCTCTTCAAGTGTGCTCTGTTCATTGTGGTTATAACATGAAATGGTATTTAAGTAATGCTTGAATTAAAAATTAATGTAATAAATCTTAGGTAGAATAGTTAAGTGAATCTCTACTCCTATGATCTCACAGCTCCTGCCACTCAAACCCCTGCCAGGGCACTGGCTCCTTTTCTCTCTCCAAGTATAGACGCCTTAGTCTCTCTCCCTCAGTCTCTAAATTTGTGCTGGGTGCTCTAAGGTTGATCAGAGCATCAAAGCCCATCACATATAATTTTTTCAGACCTTCAGGTGTAGCAACATTTCATAAATAAAGCTTGTCTGAAGATCAGAGAGTAAAACAGCCTCACTGGTTAGCCTTATAGACCAAGCAGTGGTAACACACACCTTTAATCCCAGTAGCCACACTAGTTGACATAGAAACCAGGTGGTGCATGCCTTTAATTTCAGTGGTGCACACCTTTAATCCCAGAACGAGAGAGGATTATAAAATGGGAGGAAACAGTTCTCAAGGTCAGTCTCATTCTGAGATTCTTGGAGACAGGATCACCATTTCAGACTGAGGTAGAGGTAAGAGCCAGYGGCTGGCTGTTTTGCTTTTCTGACCTTCAGGTTGAACTCCAATTTCTCTCTCTGAGTTCCTATTAATGGTGAATCATTCAGCTACCATGACTCATAGTAATACCTTGTCGGCACGTGCAACTGTGTGCTGGGCATGTATTTTTTCATAGCTGTCTTGGATCAACACACCTAAAACCTGAACCTTTTAACTTCTTTTAGTCCTAAGCCTTCTGATTCCCATGCCTTGGCTCAGGCCTCAGTAACCCCCTTTTGGATACTAAAGCACCTCCAGATTTCCATCTTGATCGTAGGATTCTGTCCAGGTCAGATGTCACAGGGCAACAGTCACACACACCTGTTAGCATAGGCTCCTCTACAACTAGCTCTGGCTTGTTTTCCAGCAGGTTCCCACAGTTGGGGTGAACCTGTTAGCTAGGATTATGCATGCTGTGGCCATGGCTAATCTTGAGGCCTCTCTCCTGCTCACCCACATACATCTTCCCATTCAAACACAAAGAATCTCTTGGCCAGTCCCCAAATGTACTGTGCCCCTGTGTTTTTGTGCTTGTCTGGGGGTTTATTTACAGCGCTATTGACTCCATTCCCACCTGACTAACTTCCTTCTGGTCTCTAGGCACAGCTCCAGTAATAACTCTTCTGAGAAAGCCCTCATGATCAGTGGTCCTCAGCAACCACCATCACCTACTACCGCCCAGAGGATGGGGTCTCCTGCCTCTTCAGCCTGCTTCTAGAAAATACATTCACAGACCACATCACCACTGCTTCTTTCCCTGTCGGTCACTCCACTGAGGGCAAGGGCTTGCACTAGGCTTATCTCTGCACAAGCAATAAGCATATAAGAGATGCTTAATAAATATTTGTGCTATGAAGTAGTTAATTGTCTTAGGCTAACTGGTTAAAATAAAAGAGAAAGGAAAAACGTATTTCCATCTGTGGTAACTAGGTTTGTAAATTCTAATTCTGACACACTAGAACTACTACTTTCAAATTCAAAAATCTAATAGAAAAATATTTTCTAATCACCTGAAACTCATGTCTTTTTACCGTCTTGGCTATAACAGGTTAAAGTAATTATAAATTATTTAGCCATACCCGAGTATCAGCTAATGCTTTTAATGGTGTTGTTAAACATCTGGAAAGTTGGGGCATATGTACTGAAACACTAGGAATTTGTGCAAGCTTCCATTGATCCTTCCCATACCCTCCTCTTGGTGGTATTGAAATAAGCTGTCCGCAACTTCACTCTATTCTCTTACCCTCCTTCCTCCTTAAACCTAACACACACCACTCACACTTCAGGGCCTTGAGCATTCACTCCCCTGGGAATTAGTACTTCCCACATGTACCTGACTCTTCCTCTGGGCTCCAACATTCCCTCCTTCTGATACACAGAATTTGTTAGAGTCTAACACAAATCATCATTCACATGCACATCTTCATGACCCTCTCCTAGAGAGCAAAGGTTCCCATCCATTGCTGACTCCACAGTGGGTAATGTAGAGCCAGGGTCTGAGGAGAGTGCATGGAAGGGTAGCAGGAAGAGGGGATGAAGGAACATGTTGGGGAAGGTGGGAGTACAAGAAGATGGATCAACAGTCTAGCCAACAACAATCTAATGGTGAAATATTCTGCAGTCAAGACCCATGATGTCACAGAGGCAAGGACCCAGTCTTCACATCTTAGCTTCAGACGGATGTTGAGATAATGCATGTCATCAATATAAATATATTTCTTTTCTTTGTAACTTGAAGAATTTTATGAGTTTAACCAAAGTCAAGAAGAAGCAAACAGACTTAAAAAGAGGTCTACTCATACTTTTTTTTCTTCTTTGGTATGGTATTATTTATAAGTGAGATAGAACATGGTGCAAATAGGATGTCACTGAAACAATTCAAATGTTTATTAATCTCTGCACTAAAAAGACAGAATTAAATCTCCTTTTGTGGCCATCACTGCAGCAACAAGCACAAAAGTGGGTCCAATACCTTTGTGATGCCTTGCCTGATTCACAAGCAATATCTTCCTTGCAATGCAAAAAACATTGAATGCATTTCAAAGCATCCTCTCACATTTGAAGAAAGATTGTGTCCCCTCCTCTTTCCAAAGATCTGAGACAGTAGTACAATGCAAGATCTATATCCATCTGAACGGATGACGAAGTCCAAGTTGTAGGGGGACACTGTAGAAGCCATCAGATTAGCAAAGTAGCCCAAGTTTACAGGAAGAAATACGTCCCTTACACTGAATGTGTACAACAGGAAAACACTAATGCTATCTGTGTCCGTGTGAGCACTCACCCCAGAAGGTTATCACCAAGCTAAAGCTGGACAACCATGGCAAAAAACCATGCTAGAGCAGAAAGTCAATTTTCATCCACCAAGCAGGGAAGAAATAGACAAATATAGGGAATAAACTATTGGAGTGTAGAGGGTAAGGAGTGCTTATGCACACAGGCACTGGAGAAGCCAGGAAAGTTAAACACACAGGCTTGTCACTTCAAAGGAAGGAGACGTTTGCCTGCCTTCCTCCCGGAATGCTGAGAAAGACTGTGGTTTACAACCTGGTGACCTTGTGCTATTTGTAGGGCCAGGTCTTACCAGAATCCCCCACAATATTATGTTGGTTTATCCCAGACTTTTCCCCTCTAAATCTTGAGCATTGCTTTTCGGTCCATAAAACCATCCTTGTGAGAGATGTGTGTGCATTACATCAGTCTAAGTGACTTCTGTGTTATCTTAGGGCCAGGCCGATCCTGACTCCCACAGGCATTATTTTTACCTCAGTCATTCTCCCTAGACCCTTATCGTGAGCATTGTTCCTGAGTCATCAGAACCCATCTTTATGGAGCATACCATATGTACTTTGTAAAGAGCTTCAATGTAAACATGTCTTAAGCTTTGTTGTACACTTGGGACTGAGCTAATTGTCATCAGGAAACTCTTTCCAAAATTGTGCCGTGCTTAAATATGGCTAAAGTGAACCACCTGGTGTCAGACTCCAGAAGTCTGGCCCAGCACCAGCTAACTAAGTAGTGTTGAGTTGAGTTTCGTTCTTGTCTCTCCTTGCTGCTGGCTGTCAAGCATACAGGGACCACCCCAACACGCAGTGAAGAGACAAGAAGAAAGAGATCTTACATATGAAAGACCAGTTAAATGAAAAAGAAACTAACTTTTCTTTGATGTACAAGGAAAAAAGGTGCTACAACATAGGCCAGGGAAGTGGTCTAGTTTGGAAATGTTTGCTATATAATCAAGAGGACCTGAGTTTAGACCTGAGCACCCACATAAAAAGCCAGGCACAGTAACTTGTGCTTGCAGTGTGCTACTGGAGGTGGGTGAGATAGGAGGGTCTCTTGGGCTTGCCAGCCAGCTAGTCTAACAAAATTGGTGAGCTCTGAGCTCTGTGAGAGATCCTGTCTCAAAGAAAAAAAAATGAAGGAGAGCAATCAAAGAAGACATCCGATGTTGACCTCTGACCTACACTCACAGACATACACCCCCACATACATATACAATACACACAAATATAGATAAATAAATAGTACTATAGGAGGCATCAACTATCATCATTGATAGGCAACTCAGGTACACAGGGATACTAGATAGCAGTCTTCCAATTGAGACAGACCTAGTGTCACTTGAAGCACAAGGGTGAAGAGACAGTGAGGTCAAGAGGGGTCAAAGGAGAGATGAAAGGAGCAAGTGTTCTCTAGCAACTCTGCTATCCTGCCCCACCAACCCAGGGAGACGATGGGGGTGGGGGGTATCAGAAAGGAGTAAAAGCTCTATGAGTTTGAATGCTTGAAGGTTAAACAGCCATATTAAAATCATTACCAGAAAGGAAAAGGCCATTGAAATGTGGCCTTATTCTCTATGGTTTTTAATTAAATATTTCATTCTCATTCTATGGAAATATACATATAGACAAATCACATGAGAACTTGAAATAAAGATAATAAAGTGACATCTATTACTTGTAATAGATTATAAGATTGAGTTATAAAATATAAATGATACGCTCATCTCTACTTACTTCTGAGGCTAAGGGAGGAACCCTCCCCCCAGAATTATCATTGCTAGTTTTACCCCCTGACTGGTTTCACAGAGATGAACAATGTGTTAACTTTATGATAACAGGAAAATCAACAAGTGTTCCTTGAATAAACATGATTTAAGGGTCCCTGTATAACACACAGAGCCTCATCCATGCTGCTCACTGCTTCCAGAAAACAACACAACAAACAGACGAAGGCAAAGCAAACAAGTTTCAAATGAACAAAGAAAGAGAGAGGTGACCCACTGCAGCAGAGCTTTGGTCTTCCTCGTGGGGTCTTCCGGTTTGAAGTTTTTGTAGGCTTCTACTTCGTGTTCTATGGAGAGCAACTGTCCCTGCAGTTTGTTCCTGAAGTTGGGCAGGGTGTCTCGAATATGGTTGGTAAGTTGCTAAACAAAACACAGCAAAACCAGACATGTGTGTAAGAGTGAAGATCAGCTCATGAGATAGACTTCCGCCTCCACCGTTGCTCTCGTCATCACCCCCTTAGAACACATATGCACATTTGAAATGGACAGCATCAGCGGACAGGAAGAAGCAGTGTCCACTCCTCTCTACTCTCTTTAGAGATGCTCAAAAGTCCTTCAGTTAATTACTCACTTGGGTTACCTTTTCGTCCTACCACACCCTGCTAAAATATACCTGAAGTTATGGGTGGGGCTGCCCTGCACCGCATTAGCATTGAGTAATTTAGGATGCTGTTCATAGAAAGGCACATTTAAGACCTTTAATCCCAGCACTTAGAAGGCAGAGGCAGATGTTTCTCTGAGTTTGAGGCCAGCCTGGTCTGCAGAGCAAGTTCCAGGACAGCTGGGACTACACAGAAAAACCCTGTATCAAAAGACCAAAAAAAGAAAAAGAAAGAAAAGAAAAAGTACTAGAAACGTTGCAATCTAAGAGTCTCAGGCACTACCTGCTCTTTTCATTACCAAATGGATGAGCATCCTGGTGGCTCACAGGTGGTCAAAGGTGCTACAGGTGGCTGCCAGCTGTCAGCTTTCTCTGCACTTTTGGTCTCAAGCAGTCCTCTTCACTGTCTTGTATCTTTCAGTGACATCTAGCTCTGACTGGACACCGCTCTATACCTTCAAGGAGTTGACTTTTAAAGTTCCATGATTAAGCAAGTGACAGCTCTCTGCCACTGACATCTCTACCCAATCATTTGATTGGCAATGCCTCTGTCATCAGTTTGCACCTGAAACTCAGCAGGACAAATGCTTCCAAAAGAATCCAATGGTGTGTGTTTAATTAAAGGCAAACATGAGCGAGAAACACAAGTGTCCGGTTTTCTGTCATGTGTTCTTTCTACAATAAGGTTTTAAAAATCTAAATTAAAAGAAACAAAGATTCTTGACCCAGTGAAGTAACATACTGGTAATAAAAAACAAAGAGGTAATAGAAACTTCAGAGCAACACAGAAAAAATGAAAACAAGGGAGAAAGAAAAATAAAGGAGTACTAGCAAGAATAAATATATCAAGACTGAATGAGTTGTTTTAACTTGCCCTTTTGTTTATTTTCGCTTATTTGAATGGACGTAGGAATTCAGTTAACTCATGGGGTCATTTAATTGTCAATGGTTCATGGCTCCATCACTCACTACTAATATATGTGAATTGTCTTGGTTCCTGGACAGGTACTTCTGTTGTGGCTATGGAAAAGGAAACAATCAAATGAAGAGACTTATGTTCTCAATAACAATGCCACAGAAGACAAGGTCCCAAACATAAGAATAACAGCAACTGTGAAGAACGGCAATGGTCTCATGCCATGAGGACTGTCAGAAAATAAGAACTCTTGCTTCTGTTTGTGCTTCACAGACATCTCAATAACAGAGCAACATTGTATTCCCTCTTGGCATTCTAAAACATGGTTCTCCTCCACTTCCTTAACCCTGGCTCCTCTAACTTTTCCTAATTATTTTCAGGTGCCTTTCCCAACTCCTGTAACAATCCTTCTAATCAGACAGACAACACTGACATTTTCAACTACAAATCCTCTCCCACTTCTCAGCTCAGTGAATGTTCTATCTTAAGGCATCTCACTCTACCTGTGGATTTGGTAAATATCCAACTAACTGTTCTTGCTAACACATTAACAGAACTCCAAACAGAACTTCTTATCCGTGTTGTAGGCATACACGCTTAGCCATCTTCTGGATCTATAAACGACACCCAGTCTCAACACACCCAAATGAACTACCTGGCAGTGACTGTTTGGCTCTGTGGTGTCCTCAAATGCCCACATGTTAAAAGCTTGGTCACTAACCTGTGCAACAATTGGAAGGTTATTAGAACACTAAGAGGCTAGTGGGAAGAAGTTAGTTGCTGGAAGCTTGCCCTTGAAGGACACTGAGACTTTGGTCCCTTCTTTCCTTCCCAGACACCAGGAGGTGAGCAGCCTTTTTTGCCATGAGCTCCCAGTGTAATGAGCTGTGTTGCCACAGGTTCATCACAGTAGAATCAAGTGGCCATGGACTAACATCTCTGAAACCACAAGCGAAAAGAGATCTCTTTTCCTTGTAAATTATTATTTTATCATATCAGTGAAATCCAACAAACATACTCATCTTCTCCTACAGGTCTCCAACATCCTAGCAGGCTGGGAACTTGGAAGTTAACCTAGCTGCTCATCAAGGGTTCTACATCACTCATCACAAGCTCCTCAGGTCACTGAGTTCTCAATTCTCCTCATCATTTCTCAATTCTACTAGCCCTATAAAGACCAAGATACCATAGTTTTTCACTTTATTCTTAACTGATCTCTGCAATTTTAGTCCTAACTGGTCTACAATTAATCTTCCTACCTATGGCTTACATTTCCTTTAAACTCCCCAATATGACTGGTTTCTTGCCTTTACCAGGGGTCTCTTGAAGACTCTCTCACCTCGGGATAACAACAAAATTCTTTATTTCCACTTGTGAACATGAGAGGCCCTGGCCATGGTCTGCCTTTCCAACTTTATCTCTCACTGCTCACCCTCCCTGCTCCATATTTTCCAGCCACTGTGGCATTCCTCTCAGTCCCTCAAAACTGCCGCACCATTTTCCATCTCGCCCATACCAGTTATCCCTAGGAGCCACAGCATCCATCAAACCACTGATGAAGTTATCCTGATCTCTCACAGAGAGAATATATGTGATACAACAGAGAGCAATTATAGAGGAAAGGGAAGATCTTCAGAACAAAATCTAATCAGATTTCATTCAACATGAATCCAATTATGTCCTACCTTGGTGATCATCTGTAACCTAAATGGCTAATCATGTCCTTCTGGTTTTCTCTTATTCAAAACCTACTTTATTTCTAACTTATATGTCCAATTACATTATTGAATTTACCCTAGGATACTTTTTATTCTTTTTATAATTTCTTTAAGAGAATATAGTGTTGAAAACAGTAACCTAGAAAGTGTTACTAGCACTGGCTACATTGGTAGAATACTGTGGTTCTTGCATGACTGACTTGTGATGCTCTTTAAAATATACTGATGTCTTAAGTGATGCAGCCAAATGCTGCCTCGTGGCTTCTAAATGCTCATTTGTCCTTAATTAAAAGGAAGAAATTTACCGTGGTTGGTTAGCATCACTTAAATGTATACTGCTCATCTTTATTTTCTAAAATGTCCTCAGTTGTTTTGCCCATGTGCTTCATGTATAGTATCAGCTCTTGTACCATGACAACCTGATTCCTTCAAAGGACCAACATCAGGACACTTGTGACTACCTGACTCATTGGCACATTAAGTATATAGAGAAGAGTTTATATAGAAACTATTAGGATATTTGTGACAGAAGCTACTCACCATATAAAGTCAAACTAGTGGAAACTCAAGAAGGAAGCCTGTATCCAATGACCACCCATGCCTGCCACACTTTTCAACTCCCATATGGAAAGAAGATATGTAAGAAGTCTACTGAGAACGTATGGGAAAGGTGTATGTGATTCATGGGAGAGGGTAGACTGAATGCCAGTTCCAATGCTATTTATTGTGAGTGAGTGTGTTATCTAGAAAAGGTGTTTTAGATTAGTGGAAATCAATAATTACTTCATCAAGATTTATTGTTCCAATATTTTAAATTAAGAAACCAATAAAGATTTAACAAAAACCATAAAAAGTTAATGGAAAAACTAACCTAACCATCACAGCTTGGCATTTGAAACAAATCTACCTTGTCCAAGCTGCAGAAGTTTAACTTAAGATACGATGTATTGTGAGTGAGTGCATCTCACACATGTCTCCTGTTTGCTGTTCCTAAATTACTAAGTGTTTTTGCTTTGAATACTGTCAACAATATTGAGGTGAATTCAATCCAATGAAAAAGGTAATTGTATGGGTCTAAATACTGATTTTTAAAATTATCAAAAGCAGATTGTCTTGTCTGGGAAAAATAAATTTTATAATAAGAAATGTTAATTCTAATAATCTACACATTTCGTAATTGTACTTACTGCTTGAAAGAATAATTTTACCTGATTGAGGACCTTCTGGAGGTGGGGTGTCCCCATACGATCAGCAATATGTCTATAAGCTGGGTGAGAAAGAAAAAATTTCCTTTCTGCCAACATGGCCGCCTTAATGTCCTTCTTTCCATCTATGTCCTTCTGGCTTCTGTTGACCACCCCCACGTAGCCTGAAACGAAATATAAACCTATGATATTTGGCACACTTCCTGTCATTTATTCTAGAGAAACTTCAAGGCTAACAGGTAAAATTAATTTTAAGGCCTAAAAACTGAGCCCCTTACAGCATTCCATCCAAGACCTTGCTAGTCAGTGATTTGGCTATTGATAAATTGTTGAAATCAACAGAATAATATCCCTCACCTTTTAAAGATTTATAAACTTTAAGAAACTATATCTCAACAACTGTATCATATAACAGGCAAGTAAATATCTGACTTAAAACAGATTGCTGTATATGCATGTAGCCTGTGATGAATATTTATAACCTTGCTTCAAGCTCCTTCCTTTCCCTGTTTTCCTATTACTGCTATTTTAAGAAATAGTTCTCCTTTTGAAATATTCTTTAACACAACACTTGGGAACATTGTGCCATTCCATATAAAGTATAGTTCATAATAAATGACTCCCTTCTAATGGAGGAAGCAGTAAAGCCAAGCCTCCTTGTGGCTTGCCAGCCATTTCTCTGCCATATTATAAAAAGCAGGGCTGTAGAAACCACAGTACATTACCCCTGCGAAGAGGCAGCAGTTTGTTCTCCAGTACATCCCTGGCATCCGTTCCTTCATCCATGAGATCCAGCTTTGTGATAACACCAATGGTCCTCAGACCTGTATCATAAACAAACACAGCTGTCACTACACAGTTTGCAAAACAACAACAACCAAAACTAACTAATTCAAAGGGCATAAATATCTCAACACTAAATGGAAGGCTCATATTCCAGGCCTTTCTCCTGTTTCTCTCTTGCTTCCTTTGCTTCTAGCTTACTGTCACACCTGGTGTGATTATCTATGTAATAAGAAGATGGATTATACACCTACTTATCCATGGGATAATTTTCCATCCAAGAGAGGAAAGCAGATAAATCACAACAATACTTCTAAATACAGCCATGTTTCACTTAATCACAGGGACATACTCTAAGAAATGTGTTATGTGTAGAATTCATCACTGTGTAATCAAGCATCCCAGAATATGTTTATATAAAGTAAGTAGCACAGGGAAGTGTCTCAATAGGGCCTCCTGATGTAAACAAGAGATGCAGTCAACATGAGATGTCTGAACCTGCAGCCAGCCTAAGAAGAATAGGGTTCTATGGTTGACATGTATGTATACCCATGTGTAGGGGTGTGAATGTTCATGTGTGTACTTTCATGTTAATATCCAAAACAACTTCAGATGCTGCTCCTCAGACACCACTGACTCTCCCCTTTTTTCTTTACACATAAGCTCTCTTGTTGGTCTAGAACTAATTAAGGAGGCTAAGCTAGTCGGTCAGCAGGTCCCAGGAATCCATCCATCTCTGCTTTCCAGGCACTGGGATTGCAAGCATGCAACAATATGCCCAACATTTTGCACGGGAGTTCTGGAGTTCAAACTCAGGAACTATGAGACAAGGCAAGCACCCTACCATCTGGGCTGTAACCTAGCCCCTTGACACTTCTCATGAGTAGAAAGAGAAACCAAATAGCTCTTAAAAGATTAATCAGCAAGACAGTCATATATTATCATGACAAAGCTTCATGCACATCCATAATTGAATATGTGACACCCTCATGTACTGTCAGAGGAATGGTCATGTTCACAGCAGCATCACCACAAACATGAGGAAGGAATGTCACCATGGTGTTGGGAAGGCTGTGGCATTACTGGGCCTAGGAATTTTTAAGTTCCATAATGAGACCATCACCCTATATATACGCAGCTCACCATGAATGGAAATGTTGCTATATAGCATTGTAACCATATGAGCTAAACACAGCAAAGATGATTAAAAAGGCAGAAAACTTCATTATTTTTATTAATATCCTTGAAGAAAAAGAAGCCTTTGGATTCATGAAGAATCAAACACCACAGAAACACTGAGACAAACCAGAGCAGAGATGAAAACCTAAGTAGAAAGGTCGGAAGATGAAGTTGATGAGTCATTCCAGAAAACAATAGAAAAACGCCTTTAAAAATCAGATAAATGACTTCAAAGATACAATGTCTGAACAGTTGGTGACCCACAGAGAAAGGCCCATGCAGAAATATTCAGGAGTTAAGAAGAGCCTATTCAAGACAGCGTCCCCACAGTGAAAGATATGAAATTATAAGTTGAATGAACTCAGCAAGTGCCAGCTCGAAGTGAAAACATATGCAATTTGTCATGTCAGTGTAAGATCTCAAACCACCAGAAACAGAATGTTCCAAAAATTCTGCCAAATGAGTCTGAAAAGGAAGCCGCATGAAGATGGTTGGGAGGCCTGGCCATCTCGGCATTCCCAGAAGCAAACTGGAAACCCAAAAGCAACAGAGAAACTGTTTCAAACTTCTGAAGGAAAAAAAATTAACCTAGAATTCTAATTTATCAGTAAGTGTGATAGTAGAAAAAAATTGACTGTAGACTTGCTAAATCCCAGAATATTTAAACTCCTTTTGTTTTTTAGGTACCCAGTAAAGTACAGACCCTACAAACGAGGGGGCAATTTAAGGAAGAAATGAGAATGAGGGTCTGTGTGAGTCTTCAGCAGTAGGGTTGCACCCCTTTTTCTTTAAGGCACCAAGTCCAATGGCAGTAACCCATATTGGGTTTGGTGGGGTCAGAGGGTCTCTTGGTTTCCCAGGCCTGTCACTGAGGTTTTGTTGGATAGTCTACAGTTCAGGGGAAGAGCATTGTCCCCGCAAGGGGCATAACATCAGTTATATATATTATATGTAATTTAAGTAAATATAAAATAATTCCCTGTGACTTTTTCCAACTTCCTCAGTGTAACTTTTCCCTCTTCTATCCCCCCCCTCCGTGTTTAGAATCAAATCCCCATGTTGTGCAAGTGCTTATAGGAATGGGGAATTGGTGTGAGGGCTTCTAAGTCAAATAAAAATTCAGAAATGTCAATATCAAGAGTATAGCCACATTATATAGAGGCAGGGAGGCAAATACCAAATGCAACAGCTACAAGGTTTAGGGACCAGGAAGGAGGGAATCAAAGATTTTTACCAAAAGGGGAGCAGTGTCTTTTACCATTACCATCTCTCTCTCTCTCTCTCTCTCTCTCTCTCTCTCTCTCTCTCTCTCT
>LOJH01016386.1:0-22858 GCA_001685095.1 Ellobius talpinus
GTGCTGCTGGGGTTCTATTTAGGAAGTGGTCTCCTGTGCCAATGCGTTCAAGTGGACTTCCCACTTTCTCTTCCATCTTTTCTATCTCTCAAGACTTGCTTTACCCACCCATGCAGTCATCTTGGACTGCGTATTAGCTCTCCCTGATCCTCTATTAGGCCAAAATGATTTTATCCTTGAGTTTATTGTCTTCACATTCAATCCACACTTCCTCCCCCTCCCCCCGCTCTGCTCCTTGGCTCCAGAAATGACCACCACCAAGCATATGTACCAGGCTTAGGGGGCCTTGAGCTGTGTCGAGCCCATAGGAAGCCCAGGAAGGAGAGTGGTGGATGGAAGGATAATCGGAAAGGGGGATTTATTTTCCTCTCCTCCTTGGGAAGCATCACCACTGGCAACTCTATATTCTCTAGTTAAATGCAAGAGGAAAACTCGATATCTGGACCCTTCCACAGTTGTCAAGAAATCTTATTCTCTGACATGTAAGTCTTCTGTGAATCTGAGTTTCTGCTCTTCAGTCTGCCTTGGAAGATTCAACAGCAAAAGGATTTACCATCAGGAGAAAGAAGCCTAGAAATAAGAAATTCCAAGGCACCAACAGGGCTGCAATCAGGAAAATGAAAGCTGTTCTAGCAACAGCCCTCCTTCCTTTCTTAATATACCTAGACTAGCAGCGTTCCTCAAATTCCCAGGAGCCATGGCATCTTCCTCCTGGGCATTTCCAGAAAGAACCCATGACTGGGAGCCAGGTCTAGGAATTTGCTTGTTAACACAGCCCATATGGCTCTTCTGCACACAAAAATCTGAAGAAAACCTTCTCATCTTACTAAAGCCAAAATCAATAGACAAAATAAATAAAAATGGTCTTCCCACGTTTTTCACACTCCCTCCTCCATAATGACACACTGTTTCAGAAATGGGGAGCGGGGGGGGGACGTGAATCTTAGTAGAAACGTGACATGCTCCCAGGGTCCTCTTTGCCCTCGGAGAGAAAAGAATAAAAGCAAAAAAAACTAAGGATGCTACAGAGGCAATATTCAAAAAAAAGCACTAAATTGTGTCTATTTCTGGTCATCCCATAGAAATCATTGCTGTTTTTTTAATAATTCTTTTCTAAGAACTCCTTATATGAAAGGCTAGAGGAAGTGGCCAGTTATTTTCTACTTCATTGTCCACAGTTCTGAAGCAGATGAAATAACATCCTCCCAGTAAAGGACCATATTTTTAGTATTCTATCCTTTCAACCCTTACAATAAATGTAGCTATCTACAGTCAACGTGTTTAGAAACTGGATGCAACTGTGGTCTATATTATGGGCAAAATTGTTCCCTGGAGGAGAGCCGGCCGTTCTGAGCACTGTCCACTTGAGGCAAAGGTAACTTGACAAAGGGCTGCATGTAAGCCCTGAAGTGTTTACTGCTGTTAAAGTGTCTGGCTTCTCAGAAAGGAAATCGAATCCTCACCTCAGCTAGAAGGCTAATATTTTTTTATGTTGAATACTAATTCTTCCACAAATATCTGTGTTAATTTGTGGACCTCAATTTCTCCTTAAGATGAAATCTTGAAATATAAGAACTTTTCCAACATCAGAATATACGAGGCCACGCAGCAGAGGGGCACCATACTGAGCAGACTCCTGCACCAATCAGAGTCCGCCTTAAATTCTGCAAATACAACAGCCTGATTTCTGTATTACCCACGATAATGCAGCACCAGGCTACTTCTCACAGTAAATGGTAAGTTAAAGACTACCTGGCCCCATACCACACAAATTGAATGGTATTAGAGGAAAGAGAACGATGATATTAACATTAGGGAGCCCCTGCTCTGCTCCAGATAAACTTAGATATTCAGCCACCCCAGATCTGAGTGCTATTCTTAGTCCTCAGAGAGCCAAGGAGCAGGAAAGCTTTGAGATCCTAGGGATTATCTCCCACTTAAGGGATAGGCTTAACGCACCTATATCTAAACACTTCAACTAGAATGACCCCAAATAGAGAAAATTAAATTTATGAACCCGGGCTTCCCAGTTTCTCCGGGAATGCCTTGAGGAACCATAACCTACACCTAATAATCTCTGAGACCAGCTTCCAATAAACCAAACTGTGGCCTAGAGTGGCCCCTAGAGGTAAACTTCGTAATCACTTCACCAACCTGCACCCTATCCATCCACCAATTTTCACATTGACGAAACAGCAGAATTTTTCATTTAAATCTGCTACCATCATTTCATGAAAGTTCAGTAGTACTGATTTAGTATTACACGCTTAATAAAATTAGCAGCATTCAAACTGCAGTCCCCTTTCTCGGGATTCTTTCCCAGGGGGTATATTCAGCGAAGGAAGCAGAAGGAAAGAAGACGGTTGGAGAAGGCTATCTTGAGATGTTAATAGACATTAATGTTCTGCTGTTGGAAACACTCTTGTCTAAATGACCATTTTTACATGTGCCAGGGGTTAGTCACTTTAAAAGATATTGCACAATCTATAATAACATACAAGGCCCAACACAAACTCTGGGTGCAAGCCATGTTTTAAGAGGGTTGGCTTGAAGGACTAAATGACAAAGGAAAAGGCTTTGAGGTTATTAAAAGTCATTAGCTAGAAAGCTTCAGACTGAATTTTGCCTC
This sequence comes from Ellobius talpinus, assembly GCA_001685095.1. Taxonomy (NCBI): domain Eukaryota; kingdom Metazoa; phylum Chordata; class Mammalia; order Rodentia; family Cricetidae; genus Ellobius; species Ellobius talpinus. The sequence continues at coordinate 2,630 of LOJH01016386.1, forward strand.
CCTATAAATGCTGTGGAAGGAAACGCTTGAACACATGACCTTCATTTTTTAATAAAGACACGGTATTTTTTTCAGGTTGGTATTTTGATTTTACACTTTTCAATAAAGAGTCTGTAACACTGAATGTGTCAACAGAATGACAGAAGCCACCTTTGAGTTTACAGTGCAGTTTTTAAAGTCTGAGCACGGGCATATTTGCTTCATAGATGTGCCTGTGCGGGGCCCTGGTTATTTGTAGGCCTGACTTAAGTCTCCGTTCGTTCCTTTGGGCACCAAGGTAATATTGGTCAGCATGTTGAAAATGGATTTTGGCTCTTCCTGATTTTTGTCTATTCCAAATTCTGTCTCCTTACGTTTGAGTCAACCGGAAGTGTTAAAAGGAATTGGGAAATCAGACACACGAAAACGGACAAAAGCCATACTTGGTGGCACTGGCCAGTAATAGCTTCAAAGGCTGAGACAGGAAGCTAAAAAGTTAAGGGCCTTTCTGGGCTCCAAAGCAAGGTTATGCCAAGCCTGGAGAATTTACTGAGACCCTACCTCAAAATAAAAAGTAAAACCAAAGCCCGAGGCTACAGCTATGTGGTAGAATACTGCCTGGCATGTGTGAGGCCCTAGGTTCGAGTCCCTGTNGGGGGGGGGAGAGAGAACAGGGGAAACTACTAAGAGACAAGACTGGAAATGTTTCAAAATGAAATTCATGCCTGACACCTGAGAAGGAAATTGAAAGAAGAGGAAGATAGATGAGAAAGGGTCTCTGATTGCCATGCAAACTTACCTTTTAAAATAATGATTCAAAAAGAGACAACTGGTACTCAAGCCTATTGCTTGAAAATAAATGTAAGAGTAACCACATTTCAACACCTCCAGGTACACGAATAGGGATGAGATCATATCCTGGGTTTATGCTAACTTTGGCATACTTTTCTACCCACCATTTTAGTAAGGGAATCAAAAAGTTGTGGAGATTATTTTTTCCCATGTAAACTAAACACCATCCAGTAGTTGAGAAATTGAAAACCACAAAGCTTGGGAAGAAAAATGAATGCTTTGGAGCATAAATTTTTCCATTAAATTATGCCAATAAACTTGGAGCCTTGAGAGACACTATGTTAGAGGGAGGAAACGTTCTCTGCTGCCCTTAAACTAAAATGAGGGAACGCCTCACTGTTTTATTCCTACTAGGACAAATAGATTACCAAATCATTTTATGCCAATTGAAGAACAATGAGGTCAAATTGAATATAAATTTACTAATGTATGATTCCACTTTCCTAATGTTTCAATTTAAAAAAATCAAACCTAAATGATAGTTCTGATTGTATTTTTCTTAAGCAGGCCAGACAAAAACATTCACTGGGTGATAACATGGATGATAAATTAAAAGTCGTTATGTTAAAATCAGAATAAAACTTTTCAGTGTGTGTGACAGAGAGGGGAGGGAGAGAGAGGGAGAGGGAGGGAGGGAGGGAGGGAGAGAGAGAGAGAGAGAACTAACTGGGAATGTTGTGGGTTTTGGAAACCAGATGTTCTGGGCCCTGTACATATAAAGAAAGATTATTTAAAAATGAACATCTTTACTGTTTAGGTGAGGCTTCTCTTTAGAATGTAGATGCTGAGCAAAAGGGAAAGGATGGGGAACAGCGAGGGGATGCCATCTTTTAGAAAAAGTACTTGTCAAGGACTATCCCCAAAGCCATGATTCAATACCCATGTAGGAATGACTATCCACTCATATTTAAGGTCTGGTCCCATAGTCCCAGTAGAGGACTGCATAGGGTATGGGCAACAGGAGGTAGAATTGTGGGGATTAGAACTCTACCTGTCAAGGACATCGAGCTATAGAGTATTTCCAGCAAGGACTAAGAATATAATCACAGACAAAGGGAGCCTGCACTTGCTGAATGAATCATAAACAGTGGGAAACAATATTAAACCGTTATGGTTGCATCCCATGAGTTACTCTTGTTCAGTGATATAATTACATTCACCATGACTATGTGCACTTGGGCTTGGGTTTTACGAGATTGCTGAATCTGGTAAACCTCAGGAACCCAATGATCCTGCACAAGCAGTGGGAGCTTTGGTATTCACTTTGGGTTGACATGATCACCAATCTTAACAGTTATCATGATGGAATTAACACAGCTAGGAAGTTAGTGATGGGTATCTTTGTGTGTGCCTGTGAGGTTGTTTCCAGACAATTAGACCATGGGGACTCTGAACTAAACAATGGATTCATCCCTTGATGGATTAATAATTTGGTAGTGCTATTGGGAGGTGGTGAAATGTGGGAGGTAGGGCCGAGTTAGAGGAAGTATATCAGTTAAAAGTGTGTCTTAGGGGACTGTGTCTCTCCGCAGCCTTTCCACCTCTTTCTGGCTGCCACATTATAAATCTCTCCCTCCTTGTCACAATGGATTGGACCTTCTGAAACCAGGAGCAAAAGTCAATCTTCCTAATGTCGCTTTTCTCAAACATTTGGCCCAGCAACACTAAAGCTTGATGAATAGAGTTGGACTTTGGGGAACTCATTTTGGTAAAGAGAATGGATAGCTTTTCTTAAATTGCAATCTGTTTGGACCTGGAGTATATCTCACCTGCAGGCCTCAAAGCCCCCTCTAAGTCACGTTTTGTACGTGTTGTTTTGCTCCCAGCAGGTATAACAGCTGGACTTTCGAGAGGAATCACCAGCACTTCTAGATATGCAGATTGATTTCTGGGTCCTCTGGCACATGGCCCTGCCAAGGTGATGCACAATTTAACAACACATACAGCAGAATCCTCTGTCCTCTGTCCTGGCTGCTGGTTCTACATCTATCTCTTCATGGCTGTGACTCCCTCTCCAAGTCTCTGGAAAACAGGAAGGTAGAGGCAAGTGATTTCCAAAGGTTCTTCAGATTCTTCCTGTTGTCCCTGTTATCAAAGGACATCTTAGATTTCATAACCCCCCTGCCCATCTGGAAGACCATTCTAGAGAGAACTTGTCCTGAGACAGATCAATATGTGATTCTATCATAGGCAGATGGATTCGAATGTTTCTGAGTTCTCAGTTTCTAAGCCTCTCCTGTGTTTCACCATCATCCACCACTGGGGTGGTTTCCTACACTCTCGTGGTGTGTGTTAGTGTTTCACCACTAAGACAAAATGGCTGAGAAAAATAATTTAAAGAAAAGAAATATTTGTTTCCGTTCGCACTTTTAGACATTTTTTATCTATGGCCACTTGCTTCACGGTTCTGGGCCTGCGGTGAAGCACATCAGCACACTAGTGAGGATTCATGGGAACAGATGTGCCCAGCTCATGGTAACCAGAAAGGAGGGAGGGTGAGAGGTGGAGAGAGGCAACTAAGACAAGATGTAGTCTCCCAGGACACATCTCCAGTGATCTGTTTCCTCTAGCTAGCTTTCCTTAGACCTCCCACCTTTTACTACCTCCCAATAATGCTATCAGATTGTGAAGCCATAATTGAATCAATCAATTGATTATATTAGAGACCTCACAATCTAATAATCTCCCAGTTTACCTACTAGTGGGGGGTCCAGGAATTTTGAGGCAATACTTGTAACTAAACCAAGTCCTCCTAGTTAGCTAGGACATTATATGAGGGTATGAGTTTTGATGCTTTGAAAGAAAATGGGCTCCACTATTGGGAGGTGTGCCCTTATTGGAGGAAATGTGTCACTGTGGGGGTGGGCTTTGAGGTCTCTTTTGCGCGAACATTCCTCCGTGTGACAGTCAGTCAACTTCCTGTTGCCTGCAAGCTGTAGCACTCTCAGCTCCAGCACCATGTATGCCTATATGCCATGATGCTCACCATCATGATGATAATGGACCAAACTTCTGAAACTGTAAGCAAGCTATCACAGTTAAATGTTTTACTTCATAAGCATTGCTGTGGTCATGGTGTCTGTTCACAGCAATAAAAAAAAAACTAAACTAAAAAAGACAGAAATTGGTACCAGGGACTGGGATATTGCTGTAATAGGCCTGATTTGAACTTTGGTACGTTGGGTTTAGAAAGCAGTGGAATGCTTTAAGCACTGTTCAATGGGTCATCCTAGAAGAAGCATGGAAGACAGTGGTGTTAAGAGTTTTTTGAACTATGGGGACTCTGCCAAGAGGTTTCAGAGAAGAATTTTAGTATGTCGCCTAGAGATCATTCTTGTGTTATTTTGGTGAAGAAAGTGGCTGCATTTTCCATTGTCCCAAGAGTCTGCCTGAGGCTTAAGTGAAGAATTTTGGATAAATTCTGTTGGCAGAAGAAATCTCAAAACAGCCTAGTATAGACTCTGTCTTAGAGTTTTAAGTGGTAACTCTAATGAAGATGCATAATGGAAAGGAGCAAGCTGAGCAAGGTAAATTACAAAATGCAAATTTTGAGGAGAAAAAGAGCACCAGAAAGTAGAATGGAGCTAAATCCTGTGTTCAATGAGATAAACAGATTAAGAAATGGAATAAAGGAAGTGGTAAGATCAGGGCAAGACCCCACCCAGCTAAGTTTCCAACTTGTGAAAAGGAACTAAAGAAAAGCTTAGAGCCGGGTGTGGTGGGGCACAGTTTTAATTCCAGCACTGGGAAGGCAGAGGCAGGTGGATTTCTGGGTTTGAGGCCAGCCTGGTCTAAAGAGCAAGTTCAAGGACAGCTAAGTTTAGCCAGTGAAGGAAACCATGGGAAACAGAAAGTTGGTGAAGATATAATTAAACAAGGGGGCCATGTTTCTGGTCCAGTAAGTAACAGAACGTGGCAACTTCAGCCAAGTGGTTCTGGCTATAGAGTTAAGAATAGAAGAAAGGAGGTAGAGAACAAAGCTGCCGAGGCCAGGCTTGTGTCAGGGATGTCCCTGAATGGAGGCCTAGTAGAGAGGCCATTGTGTAGCTGTGAAGTGAAGCCTAGACTGCCTTGAAGAACACAAGAGGTTAGAGATGCCAGAGTCATGGGTTCCTGCCAAGGAGAGCTGCCAACAGGGAGTGAAACCAGCTCAAGAGAAAGAAATGTATTGCAGTCAACAAAGCTGACCACAGTTGGAGATCTGAAGATAGTTTTGACACCAGACACGGAACTGCTGAACTTGGAATTTACCCAGCTGGTTTTCAGTTTTTGCTTTTGTTCAGTATTTCCTCACTGTGCTCCCTTCCCTGTGTTTTGGAATGGTAATGTATATCCTGTGCCATTAAACGTTGGAGGTATGTGAATCTGCTTTTTGATTTTGATTTTTACAGAGAGATTACAGTTAAGAGACTGCCATGAGTCTCAGAAGAGACTTTAGAGTTTGAGACTGTTATTTATTTGGCTACATGTATACATTTGCATCGTGTGTGCCTGGTTCCCCAAGAAGGCTAGAAGAGGGCAGTGAATCACTTTGAACAGGAGCTATGGATGCTTATAAAGCTGTCACGTGGGTGCTGGGAACAGAACCCAGGTCCTTTGCAAGAGCAACAAATGATCTTAATCATTGGTGTCTCTCTCCAGCTCCTTGAATGAATCGTGAATAATATGGCTTTTGGTACCAGAAATGCTGGGATTCTATTTGCATCTTTCTTGCAGTGCGGGCATGTATTTTTGAGGAGCAGAATATAGAGTCACAGGCAGATTAGTGCTTCCCCAAAGATGTCTACATTCTGCTTCCTGACACCTGTGAATATGTTCCTTCACATGGCAAAGGAGAATTAAGACTGAAGATGGAATTAAGACTATTTATTGATCAGCTGATCTTAAAATAGGGAATTTTCCATAATCTAGTGGGACCATTGTCATCAGAAGGGCCCTTAAAGGAAGAAGAAAGAAGCAAAGAAGACCAAAAGAAGACCAGTAGAGAGATGGCTGTGTGAGGAAAATGTGGCTCAGTGCTGCTGGCTTTGAAAACGCGGGAACCGGGACTAGTGGCACCTCTAGCAGCTGGAAAAGACCAGGGGACAGGTTTTGCCTTTGAATATCAGAGATAGAACAGTCATGCTGACATCTGGATTTTAATCTAATAAAGCACATTTTGAACTTCTGACCCCTGGAACTGTAAGATAAAAAAAATTAATGATCATTTGCTGCAGTAACACAGAAAAGAAGTACAAGCCCTAATCCTGTGGTTCCCCGTGCATCATCCTGGTTGGGCACAGGATAGGATTTGCTTCTTCCCTCCTTCCTTATCAGCAGGCTGGCCTCCCACCTCTGCCTCCTTTCTGCTCAGCAGCCTCCTTCCCAAGGTGCTGAGAGCCCTGCTCCACCCTCTGCCCCTGCCCCACCCCTGCAGCTCAGGTGAATCAGGAAGATCCAGAGTCTGCACCCTGCTTAAGAGACCAGCCCATTCTTACTCCACACACCAGGTGCACTGCCTATGTATAGGCCCCTGATGCCCAGCAGACATTTAAGAGAAATTATACAATACTGCCTTTTATACCCTTTTTACAAAAGTGCTTCATTCTCTCTCAAGTTTATGAGTCCACAGGGATGGCTGAGCTTTAGAAGCTTGCATGATCATTTTGTCAATTGGTTATCGGAAAGAAACGTTTCCTTTGCCCTGCTTGCTTACTCTTCCAGAAGAATGTAGAAGGCACATATTTACAGTACCTCAAGGAAGAAATCTTTTCTCACCCCCGGGGCCAAAACCAAACCAAACCAAACCAAAACCCCTAGTAACTGTCTAGAAAGAGATGAAACTACGGGAAAAGACAATGACATTTTCTTCCTTCTTTTTCTCCTCCTCCCTCCTGTCCCATCCTTCTGCAAAGATTGGTACAGCTCCAACAGCTGTAGGGGTTGGTGCTTCTATTAGTTCCCCAGGGCTGCTATAATGAAGTAGCACAGCCAGATGGCTTAAAATACCAATCAAATTCACAGCTCTGGAGACCAGAAGCCCGATATCAAGGCATTGGCAGGCCTCTGCTTCCTCTGGGACTCTATATAGATATATATTGCCTCTTCCTAACTTCTGGTGGTGGTGAGCAGTCGTTGGCTTACAGGGGCATCACTTTAGTCTCTGCCTCTATTGTCCTAGGGCTGTCTCTTCACACTGTCCTCCTTCTATGCATGTGTCTAAGTAAATATCTCTCTTCCTCCAAGGCCACCAATCATACTGAATTAGGGATTCTACTCTAGTATGACCTCATCTTATCATGTGTATAACAACTATACAATAGCTTCATAATACTAGTGAGAGGGATTAAGAGACTAGATTAAGAGAACTGGACAGATTCTCAAATCAGAAGGAGATAGCACTTCCAGAATTTGGTGACTAATGGGAGCGAGGAGGCAGGAGAGAAGAAAGGTCAAATGGGATCGGGTTTTCAACGTAGGCGACTAGACAGAAGCCCAAACCTGAGGCGGCTTCCGCTGTTCTCCTTCTATACCTACTAAGTTCAATGCTGGGCACGTACCACATGTCCTCACCCATAACATGCATTTCTTCCTGAAGGATAAACCTAAGCATAATGGATCTTACAATCAAAGGAATCTTCAATTTAATAAAATCTAAAATCATCTTGTTGCATGTGATGAAGCTGGGCTTCATAAAGATTTGTTCCATAGCTTGTCTCTCTTGGTCCTCACTACACAGGTCGTCTCCTCTACTCCTCAAGCGACATCATGGGACACCTGTATTACCCCTTCTCCACAGATATGCAAACATCCCAGGCAGAATAAGAAGAGTGACAATTATGATCTATGGAGCTTCCAGCCAGGCTCTGGGCAATGCGCTTTATGGTTAAACCTCATTGTCACCAGATGGGTACCCAATTAGGGAGGGAAAGGAAGGCTCCCAAAGGCTCCATTTTGGACCTCTTGACCCCACATCAATCCGGGCAGAGACCAATCTCCTCTGCTTGCTGGACAGGTCTCTCTAGATCCTATCTCCAGTGCTTTCCATGTGGTGATTGTGTAGTCCTTGCTTGCTTGGCCTCTGTCCTAGCATCACTGAAGTATCTGTGCTCCTTCAGAAACTCTGGGATAAAAGTAGGCCTGGGAAGAGGTGAGTGTGGTCCCTAAACCATCACACTGAAGGAGACACCCACTCCTCAACATCCTGTAATTTTAAAATTGACCTCTGAGATTGTCATCTTCCCTGCCCTATTCCTTGCTATGTGGCTTCTTCATGTTGGCTTTTGATTTTACTACCATGAGTGTGTGGTTCATGCTAATCCTTCATTGTTGCTAGGATTTGCCTCTGAAGCCTTCCCTGGCTACCTCTCAGGTTAGGACAGTGTCCTTCCTCCTTAGAACTCCTATAATGCTCGTTCTGTGTATTTGTCATTACCCTTCCATATAGAATGACAGTGTTTGCTGTTTCTTTGTCAGCTTCCCTGACTGATTGTGATCCCCTCGAGAGCCATCTTTATTTACCCCTCTCTTCTCTTCACTTAGTGCAGTACCTGGCATGCAGTAGGAAATTGTGAAGATGGGCTGAATTTTATCCTTACCAAGTTCACGTTGAAGTCTTAGAGTGGCATCCTCAGAAAAGGGGAGGGATTGGAATGTGCATGTGGAGAAGAAAGACACAGAGAGAAGAGATGGCTATTTATAAGCTAAGTGAGGTGACCTTTGAAGAAATTAACTACAGTGACATAATGGTCTTGGGACTTGGAGCTTTTAGAACTGTGAGATTATAAATTTCTGTTGTTTAAACCATCCAGGCTATGGTGTTTTCTAGCAAACAAACATACCAACCAAAGAACCAACTAAGAGGTCTCTAATGCTATGCACAGACCTCCAGCTGCCTTAAATTTTCTCTGTTCTCACATCTTCCCTTCTCAATCAACCAGCTCCTGGGGAAAGAAGATCCCATTTGTATCTCTCCCATGCAGACCTCAGCCTCTGGCTGTTCGCATCCTCCTCACTCCATAACCGCTTCCACTGTTCCTGTCGTTGAGAAGGAGGTGCTGTCCTTGTCTGTGCATGGGGGCTAGCGTTCATCTTCATTAGAGACAAACCAAGCGTCCCTGTGGATGGTGGTATCTGCTAATCTCAAGAAGCCCTGACCTCAAGCTTTTACCTTGTCCACAGCTAGCAGGTCATGAAGGGGAGCAGAAGAGACTCCCGATGTGTTTGTCACAGGGTGAGACTGCTATGTCTTAAAACCTCATCCATCTAATTATGAGTGCATTGAGAGCCTGTCACGTGCCATGCTTTTCTGGACACTGGGGATGTGGTGTTAAAGCTGATGAACCAGATGGCTTCAGGCTGCCTCCTGAAGCTCACATTCTCATGTTGTCGATCGAGATCTTGACCATCATGACACCCCGATAATAAGCCCAACTCATGCCTTTCACCGAGCTTCCTGGGTTGCCAAGCGTGATGATGCTCATTAGTCCACTGAGTCCTCTCCAAAGCCTTCCTTGTGCAGCAAGAATTATTATTACCATCGTTTGTGAATTCTCACAATTGATTTTTTTCTTCTTTTTAACATCTTTGACATCAGCTTTCCAGTTATGGTGGATGACGTAGTGTAGTTTAATTGGTAGTTCCTCTTCTCTTTTTTGGTAAAAGAAAAGGTGTGTGTGTGTGTGGGGACAAATCTGGAAGTGTCAATGATATCTTAGCTTTAAAACACTGTAAAATGATCCCTGTTTTTCAGATAATGAAGTTGCAGTTCAGAGAGCTGCAGTGGTCTTTCAAGGTCACGTGGCCACATTGTCTTCTACAAGGGCCTGGAGTCCTGGAACAATTCTGTAAGGAGCCACTGCCCACCCTTGACTAGAGCCTCTTTGCCCATTTGCTCTTGGGAGGTTGGTTCCCTAAGCACACGCAGCTTGTTGCATTAATTTTTCTACAGGAAATCCCATAGTTCATCCCAGGATGAGCTTCAAAGGGAATCATTTCTCCCCCAGCTCTACCACACCAGTGGAGTCACAGGAGACCAGAGCTAAGCATATCAAAAGAGCCCTAAACCCCTGTGCCCAGGGGGCTGCTATGAGCTCCCTCCTCCCTGGGCTGCTCTGGGGGATCCGTTGACAAAATACATCCGAGGCAGAGGAGGACCCTGTGATCAGCAGTCATCTTTGATGAACACCCAGGATGCATTTTTCTTTCTTCATTATCTCAGAGGAATCAACTCTTCACCTTCTGCGATCTGCAGTCCGACACACCCACTTACTAATGCATTACCTGGAAGGTGCTTGGATTGGGGAAGTGTGGGTGGAGGGAGAAGCAAGGTAGACATTTTCTCTGGAGACAAGAGAAGAGGAGAAAGAGAAGAAGGCAGCTGGAGGGAAAAGGAGGAACTGGGCCAAGTTTGGCATTGCCTTCTTTTTATTCCGTGTATAATCTGGGAGCCAAACCCGGACCTAAAGCCAGGCAGGAGGGATCCAGCAGAACAGCAGCTTAAGTGCTTCGCAGTGTCTTCAGCACCCTGTGCCTGTCGCCTGCTGAATCTCTTTCTGTTTATCGCATCACCCACCCCACCCAGCCAGCAGTAATAGATGGGAGTGGTTGCTCTTCTTTCCATGGAGTTTTCATAGAATGCACACCGCTCCTAAGAGACTGCCTTGTCTCTACCCATTTCCCCACTTCCATTTTCTCCCTGTCTTTCCATTGGCTGTAGGATTCCTCCAGGATTCCGAAGGTCCCAAGTCTGACCTCCAACTCCTCTTACCATATAGTTGCCCAACTTATATGAATTGGTCTTTGTGGACAGTCACACCTTTTGGCTCTCACCCCGTGCTACTATTCACAGTGCCCCTCCCTTTCTATGAAACCTTTGAAACTCAGTTCCTAGAAAGATCCCCTCCTGGGCTCAGCCACAGTGAGGTGAGTGTCCCTAAAGTCCCTAAAGGGACCCACCCACAGAAGAGTTGCCACAACTCTGTGGCCTTGCCTTTGCTGTCATAGGCTGCTGCATATGACTTTGATACTGTCTGTGCCTTTGTTTCTCCTTGGACAGTGGACTCAGAGCCTTGCCTCTTTACTCACTCATCCCCATTCTAGTCCTTAGAGCGAGCCTTCTGGGGGCACCCCCTGCATCTTCTCGGAACCCTATCTTGGTTATAGATACCCGTAGCTCAGTGAAGTTGGCTGCTCATGAGCCCCACCCCCGACTGTTTTGTCCCAGTAGCTCCTAGCCTAGGCCAGGGGGCAGAAAGAATCCTCTCACCACAGCCTCCCTTCATCCTCTAGCGCTCAGGAACGCCCTCTGCTGGACGTTCCTGAGATGTGCATGAGGACTGCTGGCTACCATAGTCAGGGCTCCCACAGGGCTCTCTTGACTCTCACATACCTGTGAAATACCTCCTACATACTTGGTCCAAGAGATGCTGTGAACTGTGTGGTGTTGACATCCTGAGGAAGGTCTGGCTGAGCTCACTCTGCCTTCGGCTTCTGCCCAACTTTTTTGTTTGGTATTCTTTCCTTCTAAGCTCCAATCATTCAGAGTGTAACTTAGGGTTTACCGTTCCTGAGTCAGAGAGGCCATGTCTCTAGGGCAGAAACTGTGATTTGTTCATGCCTGGGTCTCTACTGTCTAACATGTTGCCAGTTGAAGTCAATAAAGAGGAAATTGAGCTAAAGAAAATTTCCCTGAACCCCTGATGTGTTCAAGGCTTTGCGTTAAGTATCTTAGGTCCCAAAAAGACAATAAAGTCAAACATGGTATCTGTCCTTCAGCAAACAGGGCCAGGCAAAGGCAATAACTTCTTCCCATTTAATTGCAAATGGGAGCCATATGAGTAGATACTCTCTTTTAGAAGAAGGGGCAGTGGCTGGGGTCCTGATCAGCTATCTGTGAGAAAAGCCACAATTGGAAATCCAGGTATCATGCTTTTAGAGGAAGGGTGGGGGTTTCTTCTGATTGTTAAGACATGAACAAAAACAGGTGGTTTCTTGGAGATCATAAGCTCTTTGCTTCTGTCTTGCTTGTCAACCCAGACCAGAAGGACTGTGTAATGGAAATACCAAGAGCCCTGGGCCTTAGAGGATTCTACATCCTGCTGGCCCAAATGGGATCAGTACAGCCCTTCCTCTTTCCTCGGGTGATTAGTGAGGTCTCCAGTGGGCAACGACAGCCTGCCAGGGACGGCTTGAGTGGCAGCAGGCGGTCTTGTCAGCCATTATCTTGCTGGAGTAATCCTCGAACCTGTGCGGCCTCTCCATTTGATCTGCTTAAGACCGCAGGAGATACTCAAATGCTTTTGGCTAATATCATATGCATGCATAATTAGATGGCAGCAATTACCATCTGGGTTTCTAGTATTTGTTCCAGCATTCATGCCCTGGGCAAGGAGCTGGTAGGAGTAAAGGCAGGGCATCCTCCCCCAGCCCGCTTGTCCTCTGTCAGCCTCCCAGAGAGCAGATTGGAAGCCTGGAGCCTGGGAGCACAGCCCTGTGGAAGGGCAATGATACTCAATGAAGAGTGACAACAGACAGGTGGCGGAGGGAACCGAGCCTTGCTTGTGTCTGCGCCAGCTCAAGGGTTGGCATGCTGTTGCGAGCTGGGTGAGCTGCCATGGGCATAGATGGTGAAGGCTCATAGACACCCCTTGTTTCAGAGAGAAAGCCAAGAGTCTGTTTGAGGGTTCTCAGAGCAGTGACAGGGTTGATGGGATGCCAAACGCCCCGCCCTGGCCCTGGGTTCTTCCCCGCCTCCTGACTGTTGGCTCTCCCTGTGGGTGCCATTGATGCAAGCATATGCTTGGCCAGGTCTGGCTGACATTTTCCTGGGGCTTGTACTCAGGCTTCTTGGCTCAGAAGGGAAGGAGCAGATACAAAGAACTGAGATTGCCTGGGGGAAAGTCTTCGGGTGCAAAGGGGAGTGGACAAGCATGGACTCCAAGCTCTCAGAGTTTTTGCTATTTCCTGTCCTTTGACTTGGAGTGTCCCAGAGGCTCCCAGCTGGCCTGGCGCAATCTAGGAGAGTGCTTGCTACCTGCTGTGCTCACAGCTCAATCAAGCAGCCATCTAGGTGCAGCTGCTGGCCTGGATGGAGAGGCCTGGCTATAGCAAATGTTTATCCACCCCAAGGTTTTGGAATGGGTGGAGCTGGGCTTCAGTCCCTGCTCTGCCTTTGCGATCAAATGACCTAGGTGAAGTTCCTTAAGCCCCCGGCTGCCCCTTTAGCAAGGAAAGTAGAAATTTGTAGGGGTATCCGGCACATCAGTGACACTCAGAGATAGTTTTGGCTTTCCTTTCCTTGGTTGTGGGTTGAGTATGGAAGGGAGTTTGCACTCTCTACATTTTCTGCTTTTACCTACTTGGCAAAGGAGTGAAATGGAGAAGGGGTGGAGATAAAGCTATTTGTATCCCTGGGGGTTTCTAGATCCGCTAGTTTGCCACAGGGAAGACTACATGAAGTGAACTTTGGCCAAAGAGACTGTCGGTACTTCTAGTGGTATAGGCTCTATTTTTTGTCCCAGGCAAAACCTGGGCCACCCCTTGGGCTGTCCAATAGCTCCATCCTTGCTATTTGTCACGGCACTCAATACTTAGTCATTATTTTGGTTGGATTTGTGATTGCACCCTCAATCTCTTTCACAATGTCTAGCAAATGGTAACATTTTTGAGAAATATTTGGGAAGTGACTTTTAGTTTAATTTATATAATCTCAGCCGAGGTGTGGGCTTGCCTGACCAGATGAAGGAGGAAAGATAACATACCAAATAAGGAGGGAAGAGAACCAAGAAAATTCTGGAGCCTACTATATTAGAAGGAGCGTGTTTTTAGATCGGCTCGTCAATGCTTCCATCTTAGCTTTGTGGTATGAAAGTTATGTGATCACGTGGGAAATTCATTCCTCTGAACCTCAGTTTCCTCATCTCCAAGATGGGTATAACGTAGAGCTTTTATAAGAATTTAAAAGCAAAGCATATTAACTTGGCCACAGAAGAGTAAGATGGTGGTTATGATTGTGTTTTAAGACATGTTCAGGGGTTGGCTATGGTGGCACAAACCTGTCATAGCAGTACTTGAAATGCTGAGGCAGGAGAATTACAAATTGGAAGTCAAGATGGGCTACCTAGGGTATCAAGACTAGCTTGATCTAAGTAGCAAGTTCTGGTCTCAAAACAAATCAACAACAAGGGCAGGGAGTGTAGCTAAATGGTGAGCGAGGTACCTGGCATGAACAATTCCCTTGGGCCCAATCCCTAGATGGTGGGAGATGAACTTTTGACCTTTGGAAATCTAGTCGATGTAACTAGAACTCTTACTCTGGGTGATTCTGAAATGTGGACCTCCCATGATTTCTTGACCTCTTTTAATTAAGCTTGTGATGATGATTGGTCCTGTGTGTCTCTTCCCCACTCTTGTCTTCCCTCTACTATCTGGGTATACCCGAGTAGCTGGAGGGTTTTGTGGATTTACTAGTGATTATTGGTGTCAGGACTCAGAGGAAAGTTTCAGTTTACTCGGTGAGGCACCTCCTCTGGCCTCATGGGCAGTAGCACTTCTACTCACCTCTAGGACTATTGGGCAACTCTTATGTTGTGAGAATTCATGGACCACTCTTCTTGAGGAGAGTTACTGAGAATGAAGAGATCCCCATTTAGGTCCCTCCTATGTCTGGCTCAGAAATACAGCTGACTCTCTATGAGGGCTTTGTAATCATTTCTTCCTCAGATCCAGAGGACTTGGGGTGACCTTAGCTTAGGTGGTACCAGGTTACTAGCCTTGGTGAGTTGGTGGTTTGGGGTAAGAAGCATGGCTGTAGGTAGGGCAGGGCTGAAAGTGGTCATTGCCTGGAGTGGGTGCCTGTCTGTATGTTAAATCCAGATGGTCCATCTGCGCAGTGCAGAGACTCTGCCAGCAAACAGAAGTTCTAGGGAATAGTGCTGGGCCTCTTGGACTTCAGCAGGAAGTTGGCAAGAGCCAGGCAGGGATGCATTAAGGTTCCAACCAAGCAGGGCAGGGAATAATTGCCAAAGAGTATCAGAAAGATGAGCCAGAAACTGAGGCTGAAGGCCAAGTCTTCAAGTGGGCTCAGGCCACTTGAACGAGAGCAGTGGCCCTTTGCTTTGCACATGTGTGTTTCCAGTGGCCACGTGGGATGGCACACCAACATGCTTGTGGTTAGCTGCAAGGTCATAAGGTCCTTGAGGACAATACCTGGTGGCACATCTTGTCCTTAATTATCCAGCCAAGAGGCCCAAGCGGAGGCAGTAACAAGCTGAAGACAGGGCTCCAGCAACGTGGAGGGAAGCCCTGTCTCACTCTCTTCACACTGGACCTCTAAAGTCCTGGGGGATCTGGGATGAAGTAGCACCGGCAAGAAAGACCAGCTGGGAGTGGAAAAGCAGCTTGTGAGGCTTTGGGTTGACCATGAGCTCTCAAACCCAACCATTTAGGCTGGTATTAAGCTGGGTTTCTCCTGAGAATTTAGCCAAGTTTTATGTAAACATTCTACCGTGATCTCAACTCTTCAGAGCAAAGAAAATGGCCCATGCCCACCTTGGGGACTACAGAGTAAAGTTGGGAGAACCCTGGACCCCAAGGCTCAGTCACTTCCAAAGGTCAGAATGCTGCAATACACTGTTAGTCATGGTTCTTTGAGGACTTGTCTCTGCCGGAGACACTGGAGTGTCAGCTAATTGGTGGAGAAAGGTTGCCATTTTATTTATGTATTTTTTGAGATAAGGTGTTATGGGCTGACTTGGAACTCACCCTGTTGTCCAGGCTGGCCTCAAACTTGTCACTTTCTATCTTGGCCTTCTAAGTACTTAAAGTATAGACAAGCACCACTGTGCTTGGTAAAGATGACCAAGGCCATGACTTAGGATCCACTGGCTCTTTGGGCATGATATTTGTTGAATCTATAACAACTCAGCCCAATTTTAGCTTCAACCCTTTTTGGCCCAGACCCATTTTTCAGAACTTGGGGGTTTAGGTTTTCAGTGGAAGAATCTCAGGTTGCTGTGGAACAGGGCTGTGATGCGCAGGCCACATAGAATCAGCCACTTCTCCTTCCCTTGGATGCAATAACTTTAGTTCCCAGCTAGTTATCAGCAGGCTTGGTTGGAGTCCTGTGTCTGTCCTCTTGGACTGCACCAAATGGCCCTTGAAAGGTCCTATTGTTTTCTTGCTTGGAATATGCCCCGCCCCAAGACCATCAGCCCAGTCCCAGAGTGTCCAGGGTCATGGAGAAGACCTCTGCAGTGTGGAGTGCTTTTTCCAGGAATTCATCACCAGTCTGCATCCAATTAGGGAGAGCAGGCTGGGTGAGACATCGGCCCAAACCCTTGTTAAGTAACATCCCTAATTGACGACAGGGATGCAGAAGCGGTTTAGAAGCCAGCTCGGATTGTGTTTTAAAATCCTCCTTTCTCCTGGGCTGTCTGCCAGAACTCCGTGGCTTGGCTCTCCAAGAGAACAAAGGAAGGTTTGAAAATCTTTCCACCCCCTCCCCAAATGCTTATCTGAAAGGACATCTCCACCCCCTCCCAGTTGCAGCCGTCTTGGAAGCACAGGTGATAAACTGCTTCTTCATAGTCATCCATTTGGAAGTCATCACACCCCCAAAGTAGGAACTGCAGCAGGAGCAAGAGACAGAGACCATCTCAGTGCCCACTTGATGCCTTGTGAAGCTCTGGGAAGTGGGAGGGAAAGGGCAAGGGCAATGGGACTTTGTTCAGCGACAACTCTTATCTCTGGGTCTTGGGCTGTTGAAATGTCAACCCAGGGCTAGATAGGATCTCCTAACAGCTGCTACTGCTGGTTGGGGCTGGGGGCAGGGCTGATGGTGGGCAGGAGGAGGGCCTAGAAGTACATTCAGCCTTTTGAATTCTTGAAGGTAGAATTGGACCTTTCCTACAGAGGATCGCAGAGGCTGCACGGAGGAGCCAGCTACTGCTGTGTCCTGGAGAAGCTGTCTCCAGAAGGGTGATGGGTAAGCAATTTCAGAGGAGGAGCTGGTCCATCTTTTAAGCTGCCTAGTTATGAGCTGTGGAAGGGAGAGGAAATTAGACTTGGGGTCCCAATAGGACTCTACAAGTCCAGTCAAGATGAGGACTTTTTCCCCTCAAGGCCGTGCTCCAGGGCCCATCTGGTTACCTCCACATTGCTGCTCTTGGGCACACATGTCCCTCAAGGCAATGTGAATTCACAAGGATAGGATTATGTACAGTAACAAGCAGTACCGTGTGTCCAGCTTAATTGAGAAGCATTTCAGCGTTTGGAAGCTTCTGGAGATGACATCAGAGCTGACTGCATTATTATCTTTGAAATTCACACAACACCGTCTATCAAGCACTGACTGTCAGGTCCGTCACACGTAACACAGTTTATCCTTGCAGTAGTCCTTTGCACCAGTAGAGAGAACTGAACTTCAGGAGGGTCAAAGCGCTTGCCTGAGATCACACAGCAACTAGGAGAGACAGAACTCAAGTCTAGAAACATCGAACTCTTAGCCACTCTCTGTTGATTCTCACTCAGCTGTTTATGCCTTGCAGGAAGATTAGGAGTGTCATCAGGAAGCAGAGACTGTTTGGCTGGGAGAAGAGCAGAAGTGAAGGCAGTAATTGTCACAAACCAATTTGGAAATAGAGAAAAGGGAAGTACCGCCTACTGCATACCTACTGTCTGCCCTGCACTGTATAGCTTTTCACTCATTTGTTATCTTATCTCCCTGTGAACCCCACAGAAGATCAGGTGCTGGTGATGGGGTTCTGTTGAGAGCTGTGAAACCCCCCCATCCTGAATTTCTGGTAATCAACTTGTAATGCTTACAGCTGCTCTGAGCACAAGACGCTCAGAAGTTCCTGATGGCAGGAGAGTGGTTTCTGGTGGGTTTGGCTGGGGCGTAGCTTTCAGTTAAGGATCTCTATACAAGCGGCTCTGGTACACAATAAAGGGGACATTCCTGTTTCAAGGATGACCTGTGTCTCTGTCTGTGAGTCTGTGTGTTTCAATCTCTAGCCCCTTGCCCAGTTCATGAACTGTATGGTAGCGCATAGAACGCAGACGGGCGTGGTGTGCTTCAGGGCTCAATTGCTCAGACTGATCGTTTTGCATATTGAGAAATTTGAATTTAGATGCAGACCTGTGTTCCATCTCCAGCACCCATGTGACAAATTGGGCACGGGAGGCATGCTCTTGTAACCCCAGCACTGGGTTGGGGGCAACAGAAACGGGATCATTAGGATTTGATTGCCAACCAGTCTAACTGAATTGGCAAGTTCTATATTTAGTGGGTGAACAGTCTCAAAATATAAGGTGTAAAGTGATTGAAGGAGACACATGAAGTCAACATCTGGCATCCACGTGCATGTGCACTCCCTATATCCATACACACGACATGCAAATGCTTCACTTGTGTAGGTCTCCAACACTAGTTAACTGACCAAGTAGTTAGCTCACATTTTTTTGTTTATTAAACTTTCACCAACTGTATTGGGGGCAACCGGCCTTGAACCCAAGCAAGGGGCCTCTGTTAGGAAGCACTTCTGAGCCTGTGACTACCAGGGAGGGCTATATGCCTCATTTATTTCCTGTTCCATCTCCCTTACATGCAGTCCTACCCTGAGTTCTGCCATTGAGGCCAAAGCAGAGGACAGCAAAGTCGGGAGTGGTGAGGGCAGAAGGTGGGCTACCTTGTCCTCTGGGCACAAAGAGTCCTTTGTGGTGGGGGCTCTCCCAAGGAGCATCGACAGGCTGTGAATGTCTCTTCCCCAAATGTAACCACCTTCCCTGCCTGCTTCTTCTCCCTGGCTGCTGTCTCTGAGCAGCTCAGCCAGCTCCCCTGTGCCCTCTGGAGGGCCCTTCTGGCACCTCAAGCATCCAAAGGACCAGGAAAGGCAAGATAGAGCTAGTTACTAAAATGAGGTCCTTCTCTGCCATTTGGCTACTTTCTATCTTCCTTCTGGCATTTTCAGACCCTAGTTTGGGACTCTCTAGGTCCCAGAGGGGATGGAGGCCCCTCCCAGAAATATCTAGGTAGGAATAGAAGGGAAATGGTGGCAGGACAACAAGATCTGTCAGGTTATAGCTCCAGAATTCAGACTCCTGGGATGATTTAGGAAGTGTCAGGAGTTGAGGGACTTCCTCGCCCTCACCTGTGAAGACCCACCTCCTGGTAACACATGGGTGACATCCTCCCTGTCACCTGCCTACCCCCGAGCACTTGCCTTCAAAATCTTCTCAGAAGAGAAAGGATTGCATGCTGGATGGGCAGTGGAGCCCCAGATCTCTGCTTCTAGATCTGGTACAGACCTGCTGGTAACCCTAGGTCAGGCTATCGCAAGTCATAATGATGCTACCCTACCCCTCCTCACTAGACTTCTACAGTGCCCCATGCTGCAGATATGGAATGACCTTTGTGCTTGACCTAATCACCTTGTTCTGAACAAAGAAAAACAAGGTACCTTGGCAGTTACTCTGTGGGGACCCATGCATGGTGCCAGGTGAACTGTGGTGAACTGTGGCTTAGTGGGCTAGGGACCTGGCTCTGGGTAGCTCAGGCAAGTCCTGAATGCAATGGCTGCTCCTCTAGAAGAGGTCACTTTAGATATCCCTAGCCACCAAGAGATTAACTGCTGTTCTCTTATCCAAACCACTGGTGTCTATTTTCAAAAATACTAGAGGCTCATTTACATTTCATTTACATCTCATTTGCATTCCAACTCATTTAATGTTCAGAAACCACTGAGATTTCTCTCAAGTCCCTGCTTCTTGCTTTCCCAGGTTGTCTCTCTCCTTCTTCCTCTGTCTGGTAATCTGTAGCTGGGCCAGCTGGTCTAAATTAGCCTGTTTGGGTGTACATCATTGGTCCAGCCTGGCTGAGATGCTCACATGGGGAGCCAATAGTGGCGGTCTTAGGAAATCAGTCACCAGCACAGGCGAAGGGGCTTTCCTTTCCCTACCTTCCCCAGGTCTTCCTTCTCCTGAGCATTCTTTCTAAACAGGAGACTCTAGCTGCCAGCAGCTGCACACACAGAGGGGTAGGGGGTAGGTTTACTGTGCCCCAGGGAAGACAAAGAAAACAAAGAATTGATAGTTGTGTTTTGATTTGCATCCTGCAGGCTCCTGGGATGGTCTGCTAGGGAAATCCTTAGCTGGGCTACCAAGTCTGAGAGCTGCTGGGCGCATCAACATGACATCAATGACGGAGGTAGGCTGTGCCTGCCTGCCATTTCCTTCCCTATCTCACTGGCTCCATCTCTGAATTACAGAAAACCTGCAGATCTTCCAAAAACTTAGAGACACATTTCTGGTCTGACTTGCTCACTTCTCCTTACCTCTTCTGTAACATGAGGGGCCTGCTTGTTTGTTGGGGTTTCTGTCCCGCCCGATACCCCACATCCAGCAAGCCCCAAAGAAAATCAC
>LOJH01016387.1:358-13553 GCA_001685095.1 Ellobius talpinus
GGAATCCACAAGGATGACTCTAGCTAAGACCCTAAGCAATAGTGGAGAGGGTGCCTGAACTGGCCTCCCCCTGTAATCAGATTGATGACTATCTTAATTGTCACCATGGAACCTTCATACAGCAACTGATGGAAGCAGATGCAGAGATCCACAGTTAGCATTAGGCCGAGCTCCCAGAGTCCAGTTGAAGAGAGGGAAGAGCAATAATATAAACAAAGGGGTCAAGACCATGATGGGGATACCCACAGAAATAGCTGACCTGAGCTAGTGGGAGCTCACTGACTCCGGACTTACAGTGGAGGAACCTGCATAGGCCCAAACTAGGACCTGTGAATGTGGGTGACAGTTGTGTGGCTGGGGCAGTCTGTGGGGCCACTGGCAGTGGGATCAGGACTTATCCCTAGTACTTGAACTGCCTTTTTTGAACCTATTATCTTTGGAGGGATACCTTGCTCAGCCTAGATATGGGGCCGGGGCTTGGTCCTTCCTCAAAGTGATGTGCCAGAATTTGTTGACTCCTCATGGGGAGCTTTACCTTCTCTGTGTTACCTTCTCTGAGGCGGGGATGGGAGGTGGGATTGGTGGGGGGATCAGGAGGAGGGGAGGGAGAGGGAACTGGGATTGGTATGTAAAATGCAAAAAGACTGTTTAAAAAAATAAAGAAAGAAGAAAGTATAAAAATCTGCCAATAAAGGTAAAGTATAGCAATTAGTATTCATCATGCTGTTCTCCTGGTCTTTGCAAGCTTTCGATTTGGTTTTGTGGTAGGGAGGTCTTATTGTCATTTTAACATCACAGTAGACTTCTAGACATTAGAGATCCAATAGATAGAACTGGTCTTATCTACAAAGAATCCCAAGAAACAGATGTTTTCTCTGGCTAACCTTCCACATCTGCCCAGAATTCTGCTATGACTGGCTATGTGTACTGTGTTGTAGCCCATTCAGACACTGAAACTTTAGGATTTGTTGAAGGTCATCATCGTGTTGCTATATTTTGATGCATACATAAAACTTTAAGTAAATTGTTAATCATTCTCTTTTGCTATTAAATAGGCAATTGACAAATATAAGCAGTCCTAGACAAATGAGGTAAATGGCAGTCTCTAACCTAAAAGTTCAATGTCCCCCATTCTCCCTATAATGCTTAGTATGCCACAAAAGCTAGAACATTGAGAAGGTGAAGGTAGAATTATGTATTTAACTACATTTTTCTAAAGTTAATCATATAAAAAATCAGCATGATTCAGAGAAGTATTTCTGATGCTAGTGAGAGCAGTTTTATTGGATGGAATTTTGACCTTTATGCTAAAAAACAGAAATAGAGTTTAAAACAGAAACATATTTTTAGGTAATTATATAGGGAACTTTTTTAATGTGAAGAATTATTTACTGTTGATATGTTAAAGAAGTTTCAACAATGTTAAAAATGTTTAACTTAATTCAGTAGACAAAAAATACAGAGAGACAGAGAAAGAGAAAAGAAATACTACCCACAGCAAAAAATCACTCCAATTCAAATCATTTTTATTTTTATAATTATCTGTGCTTTTATAGCCCATATAAATTTATACTTGTCCTATTTTATTATAAACTCATACATTCTTCTATGCACATCATTTTTGTAATGCATATCAAGGCAAGTTACAGAAATCAGTATACTTCACTATAACCCAGTGGCATTAAGTCTAAGTGTGCAAGTAAGGTTCAATATTTGACTGCCAATTAACATATTCTATCACCTCAATAGGCTAAAAGAGAAAAATCACATGCTCATATTAATAAATGCAGAAAAGATATTTGACAAAATCTAGTGCATTTTCATGGTTTAAAAACAAAATGTAGTGGACAAGGAATGTAGAGGACAGTTCATTGTCTGTTGCTGTAACTGAGTACTAGAAACTGGGAATTTATAGAGACTGTTTTTTTTTAAAGATTTATTTATTATATATATAGTATTCTGCCTACATATATCCTATAGGCCAGTAGAGGGCGCCAGATCTGATTACAGATGGTTGTGGGCCACCATGTGGTTGCTGGGAATTGAACTCAGGACCTCTGGAAGAGCAGTCAGTGCTCTTAACCTCTGAGCCACCTCTCCAGCCCCCTAGAGACTGGTTTAATCCATGAATCTCGAGTCTGTGTATTGTTACTGGTATGTATATTTTCAGTGCTGACCATTCGGGGTTAGATAGCCAACTGATGTGCTTGTTCCTGGGGAAAACTGTTTCTCCCCTTCTCCACATTTCTTAGTTGTCTGGAGTTCTTTGTGTAGGATGAGGCCTTGTGGGCTTTCCCCATTCACTTCAGCTGTCTGTTGCCCTTGTTCAGGTCCTGCTTAGACAGTCATGCTGGTGAGACTCTATGGGTGTGGCTCCTGACACTACTGGGAGACACAATCTCATAGCAATCTTCCTGACCCTCTGCCTCTTATAACCTTTCTACTCCCCCATCCACAATGTCCCCTGAGCCTTAGGTGTAGGAGCTGTTTTGTAGATATATCAGTTGGGGTTGAGAGGCACAACTCTGCATTTTGATTGGTTGTGGTTTCTCTGTTGCAAAGAGAAGTTTCCTTGATAAGGGGTGAGGACTACACATATCTTTGGGTGTACAACAAATGCTTAGAGTGGATTTAGGGGTTATGCTGGTTTAGGGTTTTCTCTCCTCCAAGATCCACAGCTTCACTAGCTCTGGGTAGTTTGCTAGGTTTCCAGGAACAGGCATGGTTTCCCTCTTGTTGAGCAGGTGTGAGGGTCCACAGAGTTGTGAGCCTGTTCCTCCTTGGCTGGAGGTCAGAGGGTTTGAGCTTTTTTTTGCTCTCTCAAAGTTGTTGACAACATGTGTGGTGAGAGATTCTGACCTAATTAGTATTTTGGGCATAAAGGTGGGTCTGCTCCACCTGGACCAAAGATTGGAGAATTCAAGTCTATTCCTTATATCATGTTAATGAAGTCTGTTGCCTCCCTCCCCTTTTCGGAGTGAAATATATAAGCATGTGAAAAATAAATGAGGTGGATTCAGTATTCAGTATCAACTAAGTTGCCCTCCTGGTACTATCCTATGTCTCTGTGTTTCTTTGATATCTGTTCCTCCTGCCTAATGTTTCTAATCCACACGCCCCACCCTGGAATGTATGAATCCCTTTGGAAGCTGGGTCACTGCAGAAGTCACCCCCAGAGTGTGGCTTATGAAAGACAGATCTTTAGCTCAATTAAAGAGTGGCTGGTTACTGCCAAGGCACGCGTGTTACAGCCTTAGGGTTATCATGCCATGCTGGTTGTTGTGGTTCATAGGTATCATGGCTGGGAAGGACTGTTGATTGCTTCCCTTCTTTGGAAACTTGTATAGTGCCTTCTGGTGCCACAAAAGCTAAACCTTGAGGGGAAGGGGAGGCTTTCAAGTCAGTCTCAGCTCAGGGGCCTCTGGCCCTGTGTCTGATGAGCATGGTGTCTTCAGCAATGAAGATTTACCTTCCATTTCTGGGGGTAGGGGTGCAACTGAGGGCAACAGCACTAGCCTGTAATGTTTTGGGAGTCTTTCAAACAACTGTGACCAACAACTCTAAAAGAGGCTTCTCATTGTTAATGGTCTTTTGCTCTTGGGGGGAAACATTGTTAGTCTAGATGGGAAATTTTCATTTGAACTATATATGTATAGTTGACTTACATGTATTATAGGTATTTTTAGGTAGCTAGTTAATAGTATGGTTCCTTAAGACTTTTTCAGACATCTTTACTGTTATTTTACTGTCCTCCCTTCTTCTTTTATATTTATCTCCTCCTTCCCAATTAGAGGCCCCCCATTTAAAATAATTTCTTAAGGAAATACCCACCCTCTTTCTGGTAACGTGTCTAAACTCCAAGGAAGAGACGTTTTATGAGAGGTCATGGCAGACTGCCTGGGGTAACTTGGTTCCCTTCAATTACTGTGACTTGGGCTCATGACACACAGGTATGATGCAAGTCTGTGCATGCGTGGGGATTATGCTCAGTGAAGAGTTTGCTTAGTGCCGTGATGAAACCACAGTTGGGAGGAGACACTTGAGAAATCATTCCATGAAGCTTGTTTTCACTAAGGTCTCCTTGATGTAGTTAAGGGCTCTTCTGCATAAAATGTACCAGTGATGAGTATTACTTTATTTTGCTTTGCTGTTAGCACTGTGATAAAGTCCAACAGGCCCAACATTCAGTAGATTAAGACACAGTCTCTTAAAGTATTCTTCTAGCTAATAAGGCTGTCTATAGTTGCAGTAATCCCATGCAGTTCTTTTTAAAAGATGTAAGAAGAAAGCTATCTAATCTATAGAGGACTACCTGAGACTATATTATTATTTAGTGAGAAACTGATTTAATAACACATAATTGTTTCAGAATTCACTATTAGAATCAAATTTGTAAATAAGTTTCAATCTGTACCTAAAATAACATTGAAATGAGCTATCACTTAGAATCCATTTGGTTAGGCTCTACTTTGAAGCCAGTTTCCCAAAATAGTAGTGGGCTTGTTTGAACCCAAACGAACTTTGTTGCTAAAGTTCCTCAGATCCAAAGGTATAGTACTAAGTATTTAGGGAAAATGGATAGTGTATCAGTCAGTTTGGGCCATAAGAAAAATTTTAGATTGGGGAGTCTTAACAACACAACTGTTTTCTGGAAGCTAGAAGTCCTTCATCAGAGACTGGAAGGGCCGGTTCTGCAGCAGGCTGTCTCAGAGGCTTGCAGAGAGCACTTTCTGTGTTCATCAAGATAAAGTGGGTTCTTTGGAGGACACTCATGTAAGGACTCTTATGAGGACACTAATCCAGCAGCATTAGGGCCCCAGCCTGATGGTCTCGTTTCTTAATTATTTCCTAGCTCCAATTACAGCCCCGCTGAAGTTGAGGGTTTGAACATATGTGTGATGCTGAATCATGGCTGTCAAGCCACTGTGGTTCCGAATTATGAAATTTCCAACAAGGTTTAACAGAGGGAAGACTCACCCTGAAATGTAGGCATCCTTAGCCACGGGTGGGGCCTGGGATGTATGAAAAGATGGAAGTGGGACAGGAGTGCTCACCTCTCTGCTTCATGACTGCATCTCCTCCCACTCCTGCTCCCAGGCCTTCCTTGCCATGGTAGACTGTAATCTCACACTGTGAACCAGAACTGCTCTTCCCCTCTTACTGTTGTTGTGGGGAATTTTGTCACAGTGATAGAAAAGTCACTTTTAAGGTGTTATTTTAGCTCCTGAGGTGAAGATGGGTTGGTTGCGGATACATTAACACTCACAGATCATTCTGGCATTTGTCATTAGCACTCTAACAGTTCCGAGTATCTGTTTATGTGACTTCTCATTCAAAACAGATTGGCTACTATCCATCAGATAAAGATGTTTCAAAATCTCCTACTACATCCCACTCATATTTGAAGTTCACCAAAAATTTTGTATTTTTGCAGATATTTTAAAGGAGAAATTTTGTTCTCGAAATGAATGGTTCCCCTGGTGTCCCCCGGAAAACATGCTGCTTGGCACTTAGTAAGTACGAAACCTGGTGAAAATGCTCTGTCTTAGGAGAACATAGTCTCCCATTGCATTTCCCGCTGACAGAACTTAACACTTTCTAATGTGTGCTGCTTGGAATAGTCTTCCAGAACATACTGTTCTGGAAAAGCTGTAACACAAAATCCTGGACCCTTCAAACTTCGGAGTGTATACTTGGTTTGGTTATAGTATCTCAGATAGCCCAGGCCGGCCAGAACTCCTTTATCCTTCGGCCTCTGTCTCCTGGGATTACAGGTGTGTGCCACCAAGCCCAGAAGTGACTGGCAGCACCCAGCACGGTGGATTTCCTGCTGTGTATGAATTTTGTGAGGACGGATCACTTAGTCCATAATAGCTAGCTACTTCACTCCCTCTGCTTAGCTTGTTCTCAGGGTGGCGGGTGCTCCCCATTGTCTCTGAAAAGGCCCAGGTACCAATGCTGACAGCTCCTGACTGCCCAAGAAACTTTTCCCACATGCTGAGCAGCAAGCTTATCAAGAGGCAGCCGTGTTGATCGCTAGCCTTGTTCAAGCTAAACAGGTTATTATAATTGTGCAATTTAAATCGATTTAACTAGGATAAATGTAAATGTGGAGGTGAAAACAGAAAAGTTACTGTTCCTGTGAAAACCAAACTGAATTATTCTGAATGATTTAAATATTGTCCAAACAGCTGACAACTATAAGATTAGAAAACAGGAAGCAAGAAGCCAGGACTTTGTAACCGGATTGTCTCGTTCATCCACCTTTAACTCTCAGTGTGCTTTAGAGAAACCGAAGCATTGGGACATCAGCTCCTTGGCAGAGCATTTACCTAACATGTGCAAGGCCTGGGATGGATTTCTAGCACCACAAACACCATACTGCAGATACTATAACAAACCAATTGTAGATTGCAGTGTTCCAAATAGAATGCCCATAGAAAAGAGCAGATTCCAAGAAAAGACTTTAATAAGGGGGCTGACAGATCAAGTGTCATTTTATGTTAAAATACAATAAGACATGCATTTGTAATTTGTAACTGCACTTTTTAAATTAGCGACTGTTCCAATCACTTCATGAAAGGCCACCTTTATGATGTTATCAGGACTACATGAGGGTCACCATTGCTGTGTTGTTGTTTATCTTAGAGCCTAAGACCCAGACTGAGCTGTAGTCTTGTCTATGATATTGGCTCTGGGGTTGACTTCGTTCAGTAACCAGCCCCGACAGCTGTGAACAGAGGAAGTTTCCAGTTGCCAACTGTTAAAATCAGTGGTTTTCATCTACGCCAGCAGTTCTCAACCTGGAAGTAGCGATCCCTTTGGGATTGCATATCAGACGTTTACATTACGATTCACAACAGTAGCAATGTTACAGTTATGGAGTAGCAATGAAATAATTTTATGGTTGGGGTCCCCACAACATGAGGAACCATACTGAAGGGTCACAGTGTTAGCAAGGTTGAGAGCCACCGCTCTACACCGTTAGTTCCTGAAGCCGGAGGACACTGCGGGTGTGTACTGCCAGGTGTTGCTACACAGGATAAGAATCCCGGGAAACATAATCTTTAGGTGTTGCTTTCTCCTTTGCTGCACTGACCATGAGGACTGTTTGCTTTGACTGAGTTTCTTAACTCTTGAGCTTGGTGCTGTGCAGATGGGTGGGAATGCTGAATGTTGCTCTTGTGAACGTCTTTTCCACCTCATTTTGTGAGATAAGGTCTCCCACTGGAGCTTAACAACTGGGTAAGGCCTGCTGGATAGAAGGCCCTAAGATACCCATCTCTTCACCTCACAGTTCTGGGTACACAATGCTATCTCTGTCTTTTTATTTTTAATTTACTTTTTTAATTGAAATTTTTTTCATGCAATATATTCTGATCATGCCCCCCCACCCCTTTTATCCCAATCCTTGCCACCTCCACACCTGTCTAAAAAAACCAAACCAAAACAAACAAAAAAAATGCAAGAAATACATGCACACAGAGACACATAAACACAAAACCCATGAAAACACAAAATTGGAAACCATAATATACAAGCAAAAAATAGTAATATAAAAAAGGCCCAAACAGGATGCTGGAGTGATGGCTCTATGATTTAGAGCACTGGTTGTTCTTCCAGAGGACCCAAGTTCAATTCCCAGCACCTATATGGTAGTTCACAACCATCTGTAACCCCACTTTCAGGGGATCAGATACCCTCTCCTGGCCTCCACAGGCACAAGGCACATATGTAGTAGACAGATATACAAGCAGGCAAAATGTGTACACAAAATGCAATAATAATCTTTTAAAACACCCAAACAAAGCATTATGAAATGCTCCTCCAGACTTTATTGAGTTTGTTTTGTGTTGGTCATACACTGTTGGGCATGGGTCCTACCCTGAAATGTGGTTATATACCAAATAAGACTCCATTGGAGAAAACTAAATTTTCCTTTGCAAGAAGTTATCAGTTGGAGATGGCTTCTTGGTTAGGGATAGGAGCTCATGTCTACTTTTCCTCCCAGCACTGGTTCCCTGTCTGGCTTGAACCTGTGCAGGCCCTATGTGCTGTCATAGTCTCTGTGAGTCCATTGTACACCAGTCCTGTTGCATCTGGTGCACTGTGTCCTTGGTGTCAACCATCACCTCTGGTTCTTATGTTCTTTCTATCTCCTCTTACCCATAGTTCCCTGGGACCTGAGAGGAGAGGAGGGGTTTGATGGAGACATCCCATTTAGGACTGAGTGCTTCAAAGTCTCTCACTCTCTGCACATTGTCCTTGTGGGTCTCTGTATTTGATCCCATTTCCTATAAGAGGAAGCTTCTCTGATGATGGTTGAACAAGATGCTGATCTGTGAGTATAGAAGAATGTAATACGGAGTTATCTATTGCTATGTTCCTTTAGCAGTACAATAGGATTTGGTTTTCCCCTAGGTCCATGATCTATCTAATATCAGGTTTTTGGCCACCCACGCAGTGTCAGACATGGGTTCAATCTCATGGAGTGGGCCTTAAATCCAATCAGATAGTGGTTGGTTACTTCTACAACTTCTGTGCCACTACCTTACCAGTGTGTCATGCAGGCAGGTCATTATTATAAATCACAGGGTTTGGATCTGGGTTAGTCTCCTTTGGTGGCATGCACAGCACCACAAAAATTAGTCAGTAGGGGTGTGTGATCTGAAAGAGAATGGCACCCATAGGGAGTGGCACTACTAGGAAGTGTGGCCTTATTGAAGGAAGTGTGACCTTGTTGGAGGAAGTGTATTACCTTGGGGGCAGGTTTTGAGGTATTTTGCTTAAATTTCCCTTAGTGTGATACTGAGAACATTTCCTGTTGCCTGCAAGATGTAGGACTCTCAACTACTTCTCCAGTACCATGCCTACCTGCAAGCTTCCATGTCCTACAATAATGATAATGGACTGAACCACTGAACTGTAAGGGAGCCACCACAATTAGTTTTCATTTATAAGAGTTGCCACAATCATGTTGCCTCTTCACAGATAAGAAATAGAAACTCTAACTAAGAAGTTGGTACCAGAGGCTGGGGTATTGCTGAGATGGGCCTGACCATGTTTTGTTTGGGATAATATGGACTTTGGGAGTTTGGGTTAGGAAAGCAGTAGGATGCTTTAAGCACTGCTTAATGGGACAGACTAGCAGGACCATGGAAGACAGTGGTGCTGAGTGTGATCTGAACTGTGGGGGCCTGGCTCAAGAGGTTTCAGAGGAGAAGAATGTTAGTATGTAGCCTAGAGACCAACTTGTGATATTTTGGTGAAGGATATGGCTGCTTTTTGCCCTTGTCCAAAAAGTCTATCTGAGGCTAAAGTGAAGAGTTTTAGATTAATACCATCAGCAGAAGGAATCTCAAAACAGCCTAGTAGAGACTCTGTTGTGTGGTTGTTGTTGGTAACTCTAAAGAATATATTTATGTTGAAAAGGAACAAGCTGAGCAAGAAATGGAATAAAGGGAATGGTAAACTCAGGGCAAGACCCCACTCAACTAAATTTTCAACTTGTGGAAAGGAACTAAAGAAAAGCTTAGAGCTGGATGTGGTGGGGCACATCTTTAATACCAGTACTTGGAAGGCAGAGGCTGGTGGATCTCTGAGTTTGAGGTCAGCCTGATCTAACCATCAAAAACAAAAAATTGGTAAAGATGTAATATAACAAGGAGGCCATGTTCCAGCCTCAGTAAGCAGCAGAAATTGGCAGCTTCAACCATGTTGACTCTGAAGTTAAGGATAGAAGAAAGGGGCTATGGAATTTGCCGCCCAGACTAATGAAAGCTGCTGAGTCCAGGCTTGTATCGGTGGTGTCCCTGAGGGAGGCTTAGCGAGATCATTACATGAAGCTGTGAAGTTGAAGCCTGGATTGCCTTGGATGTCAGAGATGCCAGAGTCGTAGGATACCTGCTAAGGAAAGCTGCTAACAGGAGTGAAACCAGTCTGAGAGAACAAAGTATGTTGCAGCCAACAAAGCTAAAAGGAGCTAGAGATCAGAAGAGTGTTTTTACATTAGACACAGAGATGCAAAGTTTGCCCAGCTGGTTTTCAGACTTGCTTTGGTTAAGTATTCCCTTACTATGTTCCCTTTCCAATGTTTTGGAACAGTAATGTATATCCTATGCCATTATATGATGGAAGTATGTGGTCTGGTTTTTTATTTTGGTTTTATAGGAGATTATAGTTAAGAGATTGCATGAATCTCAGAAGAGACATTGAACTTCGAACTTTGAAACATTGTTGAGACTATAAAAGACTATGGGACTTTTGAAGTTGGAATGAGTGCGTTTTTGCATTATGGAATGATTATAAGCCTTTAGGGGTCAGGAAGTAGAATGTGGTAGTTTGAAAGAAAATGGCCCCTGTAGGGAGTGGCACTGTCAGGAGCTGAGGCCTTTTTGGACTATGTGTGACCTTGTTGGGGAAGTATGTCACGGTAGAGGAAGGTTTTGAGGTCTCTTTTGCTCAAGCTCCCCTCAGTGTGACAATAAGACTACTTCCTGTTGCCTCAAGATGTAGAACTCTCAGCTGCTTCTCCAGTACCACATCTGCCTGCATGCGCCTTGTCCTGCCACGATGATAATGGACTGAACTTCTGAACTGTAAGTGAGTACCACAATTAAATGTTTTCCTTTATAAGAGTCGTCATGGTCATGGTGTCTCTTCGGAACAATAGAAACCCTAAGGCAATGGGTGAAAGCTCTAGTTAGAAACCAGCTTGATTTTTCCATGTTCAATGATCTATGTAAGTGTTGTCTTCAACAATGGCATTACCATAAGTTTTATAGCTGTCTTTTTATATGTGTGCAGGGGATCTGAGCTCAGACCTTCATGCTTGAGCAGCAAGGACTTTTCATCCCCAGCTCTTAGTGTCTTAACTTTGGAACCTGTAGTATGTGCCAAGGAAAGTTCCATGGAAAAATCACAGTTACACAGTTTGAATGGACACTGGTTTTCATCCAGGAAGTTCACATCTTCAATGCATACTATTCTTTGTCCTGAGAGAGATACAATGACGTAAGTAGCAATCAACTTGGGTTTACCTTTTCAATGATAAACACACACAAAAGGAGTATGCTTATCTGGTTCCTCCATGGTGCAACCAATTCTCAGTGTTGTTGGGTTCTGCCAGCCCTCCTTATGACTCCCCACGTGTCCAGTGTGGGACTTTCTCTTTACAGACAGTGGGAAATGACGGCAAGAGAACTACATTTCCTCCAATGTCCATGTTCTTATGCTAATCCAGAAAGTTCTCCAGCTGGATGTGAGAGTGGGGAGAGAGCCACTT
Source organism: Ellobius talpinus (assembly GCA_001685095.1). NCBI lineage: Eukaryota > Metazoa > Chordata > Mammalia > Rodentia > Cricetidae > Ellobius > Ellobius talpinus. The sequence continues at coordinate 11,643 of LOJH01016387.1, forward strand.
TGGGTAAACTCTGACAGCCCAAGGGTGGCCTTGATGACTAGAGTGAAAGGCCTTTGTTGACTGTTTCCAGACTGCTGTCTTTATCAGTCTCATAATTGACTAAAGAGCCCTTTACATTTTAACCCAAGCAGACAAGGTATATTTAACAGGGAGTGGTATGGATTTATGGTTAATCTCTGTGACTGGTTCCATTGGGTTGTCTAAATGAAAATAACTTGGGCTTACAAAGTTGTAATTAAAGAAAGGGGATGACAACAACATGATGCTTCAGAGTCATTGTAAAGGAAGTGATAGAACAAAAGATTCTTAGAGCTTGAAGGAAAATTGTAATCCATCTAGCCCAAATGCTTACTTTGCAGACAAAGAGGTTGCCAGCATGCAATTTCTGCCATCTTCATTACTGCTATCTGAGCAGGGTAGTTCTTTGCCCTGTGGGACCAACCCATACTCTGCAGACTGTCCTGCCTCCCCTGGTACCTGGCCATTAAATGCTGGTAACAGCCATATTCACTATGACAATCTAAACTCTTCCCTCCTTCCCAGATGGTCATGCTGTCTTTCCTTGTTGAGAATCCTGAGCCAGATTGCTCATTAACAACCAGGAGGCATATACAAACACATTCTAAGTGAAATAAGACAATAACACAGAGAAAAATATTGTACGATTACATCCACATGAGGCCCTTGGAAAAGCCAGATTTATAAAGACAAACAGAATGGAGGTTGCTGAGGCTGGAGGGGCAGGGCGAGATGGGAGTGGAGAGTATGATGGAATCCGAGATGAGAAGTGTTCCAGAGTCTGATTATACGACAATGTGAACGTACTTAACACTCTGAACTGTGTACGTAAAGTAACCAAGAGCTGGGAATGTAGCTCAGTTGGTAGAGTGCTTGCCTAGCGTCCCTAAGGCTTCACATTTAATCCCCAACATCAGATATACTGGGTGTGGTGACAGGCAATGCCAATTCTTGCATTTGGGGATGGGGGAGGAAAGAGGCAGGAGGAGCAAGACTTCAAGGTCATTCAGAGCTATTTAGTAAGTTCAAGGCCAATCAGGAATATGTGAGACCCCATCTCAAAAAGTAGTAATAACTAAGATAACAAGTGTGTGTCAAGTATATTTTACCATAATAAAAACAGATATACAGGATTTAGGGGGATGGGTCTTACAATAAGGTACTTGCTATGGAAGCATAAGGACCTGAGTTCAAATCCCCAGGACACACGTAAAAAAGCTGGATGTGGCCATGCCTACCTGTCACTCTAGTTGTGTCAGGGGTAGAGACAGCACGATCTGTGGGGATTATCGGTGCCAAGTTAGCTTCAGGTTCAGTGAGAGACCCTGTCTCAAAGGAGTAAGGTAGGGAGAAATAGAGGGGACACTCAATATCCCCTCTGTGCAAGAATGCACACATGCACACACAGACACACACACACACACACACACATACAAACACATGAGATAAACCAACAAAAATAGCTTTGGAAGAGACCAAAAAGGGCAACCAACAGGAAACAAGTGGAGAGCTGAATGAAATGGATGATAATGATGGCATTCAAGTGGAAGTTTTGTTTTCAGTATTTGGGGTTGAACCTTGCACATGCCAAGAGTGTGTGACCTACTATTGGTGAGTTTTAAGCTCAGACCTTTTTAAAACTTTAGAGACAGAGCCTCTAAATGCCCAAGCTGCCCTTGAATTCACCCTGTCCTTGAACTTTCAATCCTCTTGCCTCAGCTTCCTTAGAACCCCCTACTGCACGTATGCACCACCACTCATGTGCAGCTCAGTGTAGTGATGAAGCGAGCAGGCCTGATTTTTGTCCCACCCAGCACCCACACGGCTAGCTTTACACCCGAAACAACAACACACAAACTGTATTCATTTAAACACTGCCTGGCCCATTATATC
>LOJH01016388.1:8648-22492 GCA_001685095.1 Ellobius talpinus
ATGTGACTGGCAGCATGAGAAAATCAATGCACTAATCTTTTACCAGTGGGCGATGGAAGCTGGTAGCTGAGATTCCCACTCCCTCGTCTAGGGTTAACCGTCTAAGATGATTTCTATGTGGTTCTAAAAGCATCTTCTGCAGTCACCAGATCGAAGGTGTATATCTGTTAACGCTCTCTATGTCCTCCCTCATTTCACTGTTTTTCTTCTCTATAATTTTCTAGGATCTGTTCTCACATCTAACTTACAAGGAATGCGCAGTGTTTCCTACTGCTAAAGAATCCAAGATTTTTAAAAAAGCAATGAAGCTGATATTTTCGGTTATCACAAAACAAACTCGTGTATTGTCTTGCATATAATAGTTCTTCTATAAATATTATATGTTACAAGAATGAAGAGAAAATAGCATCAAGCTATCAGTGATTGCACATTACGTACATATAATTAACTGCATATTCAAATAATATAATATCTTTGTCATGATCCAGGCTGCAAATCTTTTTCTTGCCAGCATGAACACTGTGAGCAAATTTATTTAAAACAGCAAAACAAGCCTGCTGTGTAAAGTTGATAATTTACAACCTTAATAATGTTATTAAAAATTACATTCCTAGTGTTTACATAATCTCAGAGAACCACGCAGACTCCAGGTCTTTGCCTCAAGCACTGACCCCTGGTAGGAGATCATGTGACTTTCCTCACCTTTGTTCTTTCAGGTCAGACACTCTCTGATCAAAGGTCATAGAAATGCCTATTCATTATTCGATGAAACAAATCTTTCTGAAAAGCTTTGTACAATCCCAAGGTGAATTTCTCTGTCCCTAGATACAGAACCCCAGAGAAAAGTGGAGAAGAAATGGATGAGCACAGATCTACCTCAAATGGTCCTGTCTAACATGACTGTGTCTCTTAAAGCTGGGGCTGGAATATGTAGAATCCTTGGCTTGCTCTCTGGCATTCCAAATAGGTGCAGCACCCCGGAGTACACCAAATGATGAGGGTTACAAGGAGCCCTGTCCCTGCCCTACTCCATTTATCACTAGGGTCATGGTGCCTCCATCTTCTGACCTTGTGTTTTCTTCTCATTTTCAGTCTCTTAATGGATCAGGAGAGGGAAGACCTGCTCTCTGGTTTTCTAAGGAAGAAAGATCTTCACATTGGATAACGTTTTCCCGCGTTACTGTCTAATGCTAGCCCTGCATGTACTCTTTTGAAAACAAGAAGGGTCTTCAGGCCCACCAGCTTCACCATTTTTCTGTATGATGAGGGCTACAAGCACTTAGTGAATTTTATCTGTCTTCTGCGGAGGTGCTATGTTTTGAGTGTGAAATGTTCTCTGATAGCTCCTGTGTCTGCACTCTTTGTTCTCAACTGGCAGAACTGTTTTGGGAGGGTCCAGGAAGAATCTGAACACGCAGCCAAGCTGACAGATGCAGACTCTTGGGGTGGGATTATGATTTAGAGTGAGGACTGCTTCTACCCTAAGCTTTATCATACTTTGGGTTTACCATGCTATGAGAGAGCAGCAGGGAGTTTCCCAATGACCCTGATGAAGCTCGTCCTGACTGACACGCTGTACCTGCCCTGCTGGAAGGTGTCTCCCTCACCCAGCTGACACGCTGTACCTGCCATGCTGGAAGGTGTCTCCTTAACCTAGCTGACGGCTGTACCTGCCATGCTGGAAGGTGTCTCCTTAACCTAGCTGACGGCTGTACCTGCCATGGTGGACTGTATCTCCTTAAACCAAAAGTGAAACTCTCCTTCCTTGTGTCTTCTATTGTTTTATCACAACAAGGAAAAAATCAATCACCACAAATGGACCAAGTATACACATTTAAAAAAATGCTGGAAATGCATTCGAGATATAGGGGAGGGAAAATAATGAGGTATTTTTAGAATTTGATGAAGAAAGATCATGATTGGGTAGTTTTCTTTATTCACAGATTTCTTTTTCTACATCTGCATAACTCTTAAATGTGACCTTATGTTACTGGGTGACTTCACTTTGACTCTCTCTTTATACTGCACTGTAGTCTGGTTCCACTGGTTCTCCAGACAGGGGCAACCAGGAAACTGAACTAGAGGATACAAAGTTGTCATGGATTCAAATTAAAGTCTTATCCTTGAATATTTGCTCAAAAGACAAATTATACCCATAAAGTCTCACCAACATGATTGCCAAGCATGAGTTGAACAACCATAGACATGCTAAAGCAGACATGAAAACGCCCATGAGGTCTCAATCCTACACAAATAACTGCAGACAGGAAGGACACACCAACTGGTTTATCCAATGCCAAATGGACAGCTCTGAAAATACACAAGTGACATCATACTTCCTGAACAGGTTATAGTTAGGAAAAGGACATATGTGTATATGTGTGTATGCAATATGTAAATGCCATACATACATATTCATTTACATATATTCAGGCAACAATTAATAAAAAAAGAGAGGTTATGGACTTGAAAAAGAGCAAGGAGGGGTGTACAGGAGGATTTAGATGGAGAAAAGGGAAGGGAGACATTATATGTTTGTATTATAAATCTCTAAAATGAAAGACAACGAACGCCCCCCCAAAAAAGACAAATTAGGAAGCAGATGAAACATCCAGTATCATGCGGTATAGTCACAAGTTAGTAGCTATTGATAAGTTAAATGAAATTCAAAAGTATTTTTGTAGTTATTGAATAGGTATCTTGAAAAAAATCTGCATTTTGATACAATATAAATATTTTTTGGATGGGGCCATTCTAATACTAAAAGTTTATTTTAAAGATAAAATACACATTTTCCTTTTTCCACAGATACCCACTATGGTCTCACTTATGGTGAAGAGATGTCACAATATTTCTAATTGCTTAACAGTAGGTGATCAGTAAAATGATTTAGATAAGCTGCTTGGGGTGACCAGAAGGGAGAAGCCAGCGGAGTGATGAGGACGCAGAGGAACTTCTCAAGCTCTCTCAGCAGGGTATGAAAAGGCTACAGATAAAGTGAGTAACAAGCTTTTCCCAAAGCAAAGCCCTAGGGAGGTCAGTAAGAGCAAGAGAGAACAGCCTGTGACCAGCTCCATCGCTTGTCAGGTCTCTAGATCCTGGGGAGATGCTCAACGCAAGAAGAAAATGTAGACTTGATTTAAACTAAAATGTAAATTGATTTGTTCTTTTTGCTCTATTGCTGTGGAGGAAATGGATTAGAGAATATTCAATAGGGCAAAATGCTTATGATCTCTGTTAAGCGACAAAAACTGTCACCCACTGAACCACCATACATCAGATAATGGTCACCATGTCTCTACATCAGATAGTGGAAGGTCACCATGTCCCTTCTGTTTAGGTGGTCTTCCTAAACTTTGCGGTTGGCCAAAAGACAGCTGTCAAGTTGAAAGAGGACTTCATGACTGATAAAGAACCTGTCATTTGTGTATGTTCCAGTATAGGTATAAGAGGGTTCTGTTCGACTTCAGTCTCCCTTTCCTCTTGTATTCCACGGACTGGATTTCTTCTCAGTCTTCTGTGTCTGGGATGTTATTGAGGTGGACAAGCGTAGGGAATAGCTTAGCAACCTAAGATTTGCTGTAGGAAGACCTGCAGCTTGTAAGTACTCGCCTACTGGGGCGTGGCCTCTTATACTATACACATGGATGAAAAATCTGGGTCCGTCCCTTTTCTCCTTCCCCTTGCTCCTTCCCGCCAGTTGCTCATTTTGGATCGCGTGATTCAAACGGTCAAGCAAAGGATTCTGATTTGTGAGTTTACCCCTAAATAAATATCTATTTCTCAATTCTGAGCTAATGTGGGATTTCTTTTAAGTGTCTGGTCACAAGGATTCTGCTTGGCTTGGGTTATGCATACATCCCTCTCCTACCAATGAACCAGGCACCCTTAGACCTCGCCCACCTCGGTGAAGCTGTATGTACACCCACTTCAAAAAATGCCATGGACCCTTTCTCCTCGGCAATCCTATAGAGAGGCCCATTCCATGTCACCTTTATCTTGAGACACATCCTTGAAAATGGGTCAGTCCAGCCTGGACTGGCTAGGGGAATATGAATAATAAGCCATGTTTTGTCTTCTGATTGAACTTTTAGGTGGGAACCCTTTTACTCTCTTATGTCTGTGTATAATCAGATATACATCATTAAAATCGGATGCATTATAGGAAAGGACAGGGACAGTAGATTAAACTTTACATTATCAGAGCCTATCAATCAAAACAGACAGCCACCCTCTCACTGTGTCCCCTTACCAACTGAGCCTCTCATTCACTTGAATTCCGTGAAAGGAAATTTCAAACAGTAACTGGATTTCCTGAGTACTTTTTGACTCCTGGGTTTAGTGACTCATCTATACTATCATTTTGCCTTTAAATAAAATTTCCCCTGTATTTCATAATGTGTGAAACTTTGCCAAGACCTGGAAACACCTGACCTAGACACCCACCTCCAGCCACTGGTGTCATCATGACACTGTCATAGCATAAGAAAGAAGTTATGTACTTAAATTATTTCTCAGCAATCTTCAATACTATAAAGTTGAAAAACATCCTGCCATATTTTTCTATTGTTATGGAGAGACACCATGACCAAGGCAACTTACAAAAGAAGGAATTTGATTGGGGCTTTGCTTACAGTTCAGAGCGGGTAGTCCAAGATCATCAAGATGGGGAGACAGGTACGGTCCAGGACCAGTAGCTGAGAGCTTATCTCTCCTCTGCAAGCACCAGGCAAAGAAAGGCAGAGAAAGCTAACTGAATGGCATGGGTTTTGTTTTTTTAAACCTCAAAGCCCAACACTAGTAACAAAACTTCTCCATCAAGGCCGTACTGTCTCCAACATGGCCACACCTCCTAATCCTTCTCAAACAGTCCCACCAGACATAGGGACCAAGCACTAAAATATGAGTCTATGGGGACCATTCTACTTCAAATCACCACACATTTATTTGCCTCTCTTTAACTAAGGTTGAAAAGAAATAATTTTATCTGTACATTAAAGAAAAGCAGTAAATATTTTTGTACACCTACTGCTTTGGCTTAATTTGTCACCTATTACTTTTCCTAGCTTCTTGAGGAACAGTTCAGAAAAAGTTAATTGTGTATCTTTGGAGGTGGACCTTTGGGAGAACAGAAGCAGCTTGTTATCCATCTCCCTTATCTTTTCCAGATCACGGTACAAATTGACCTAAATCAACCAAATTAACAGAAAACATGTAGGAGGTTAGCGTATGTGCCCTTAAGTGATTGCCATGGCAAAATCACGAAACACATCCAATTTTAAACTAAACTTGAAGTGAGATGAGAGGATGTTAAGTAATTCTATATTTCCTCTCAAAATGTTTCAGTGACAAATTCCATCTTAAACAGTTAGATGATTATAAACCCTGAAATTAAATTTCATGATGAATAATTAAGCACAGCTCTTCAGTGTCTCTGGGAGAAACCACATTTTCTACAGTACAAACACTTGAAGTAATCGATTGGAAGTCAATTGGCAAGGCACTGAAGTATAATTTTCATTTCTGAAGAACCCATTTCTACTTCAGTGGCCATGATGTGCATAACAGCCCCCGTGGGTTCCATTTGAGGAGTGGGAGTGGATAATCAGGGGTATCTTTTGTTCTGGGAGTGCTGTTTTTGCTTTGCAATGCATGTATGTCTTTGTGTGTGTGTGCACATGTGCTTATGTGTGTGCTTGTACTTGTTCATGCGCATATGTGTTTGAGTGTGTATATGGCTATGTGCACATGTATTCAGGTGCCTGAAAAAGCCACAAGAACATGTTCTTGAAGTTGAAGTTACAGGTGGTTGTGAACCTTTTATAGTGAGTGCTGGGAATCAAACTTCGGTCTTCTGCAAAAGCCTTATGTGCTCTTAACACTGACCCATCTCTCTAGCCCTTGTTCTGGCATTGTGGCACTCTGTGATGAGTGAGTCCTCACTTGGCTTTAGAAGACTGTTGTACGAGACAATTCAACTTAAACTATAAAACAGAGTGAACCACAATTCCGTGGAAAGGCCGCATGCCACGTGTATTGAAGATTCCTTAAGACCAGCAGTCTGACTAGAAATATATAATTTTGCTGGATTTTTGGAAAGTTGCAGATCCTGAACTAAACTCATCTTGGACTACCTTAAGTACCTTCTATTGACATTCATTATCAACCTCTGTATAGGACCTAATGTCATTTTAGCTGTATGCTAAAACCTCTGGAATATATTAACTTAGCAGATCACTCGTTTCTCCTGGCCCCAACACTAAGGATGCTACAATGACCGAATTGTAGGGGAGATTTCTTGTCTTGGGACCTGCCTATTTAGTCCCCACCAACATATTTACGACTTTGTTTTGTTCTTTGACTATAATCTCTTCCTCAGAGGAACATGTCCATTTAGGGCAACATGAATTTCATTCTCAGGCCACAGTAATTCATATTTGACTCAGAATGAGCCTATTCTTATAACCTGGGGAGCAAAGCATGGGTTTGCGTCACTAATAGCAACTGGGCTCAAACGTCTCCCTATTTATATAACTGTCCTCTGGAGCTATGACTGGAAACAACCAAAATGCAATGTTAAAGTTTTGTTCTAGAGTTCAGGGCCCAGCCAATGTGGGAGTATTACCCAGAGAAAAAGATCGTGACTTCCGTTTTAAGAGAAAAGAAAAAGAAATCACGGATTTTAACAATTTTAATTTTTAATAATTTGACTGTGACCCAAAACAAATGACTTAGTTTATTGGTCTAGTTAAAATGTAAAAACAACTTTTATTTAACAAGTGTTACAGAAATAGTGACTGGTTGGATTTATCCCATGGATACGCAGAAAAGAACCACAGGCAGAGCATCAGGACCCCAGGTCAGCATCTGCATCACTGCTAGCAGTGACTCTAGGTCACCTTCCAGTTCGCCAAGTTCTGTCTCCCATTCTCCATGTACTGGTGTCAGGAAAGTATCTGTCCTTCTCCATTCCTGGTTGCATGCTTTCTCCATGCTCTGCAGTCCCCAGGGTTTCCAAACTGGCCAGCACTCTATGCTGTAAGTAGTCTTGGTCTGTTCAATGATTCTGTTCTCTGGGAAACTAAGGATCTGCAGAACCTTAATAGAATAACCCCCCTACTCCCCGCCAAAGGGCCTGTGTCCTGCTCATAAAACCTGTGAATTTGCTGGCTACAAACAAAGGGAAGTCAAGGTTAGAGATGAAATTAAGGTTGATTTCCAAGTGTGTGGGTGGGGGGGGTTATTTTGTATTATTCAGATGAGTCAAAAGTAATCACAAATTTCCTTATAAATGTTAAAAGAAAGCCAAAGAGAAATAAAGAAATAAATATTGTGGCCTCCTACTAACCATGGATGGGCAGAAAAGGCAAGAAAATGAATCCTCCCCCTACAACTACCAAACAAAACATGGCTCTTCTATGCCTTCATTTTGCCTGGGTGAAAACAGTGTTGGACTCTGTGATGGTTAGTTTTGGTTGACTTGATATAAACTAGAGTCTCCTGGGCAAAGAGAACATCAGTGTCTTCATCAAATTGGCCTAGGTGCAGGGCTGTGGAGCATTTTCTTAATTAAAGGTTAATGTGGGAGTACCTAGTCCACTCTGGGCAGTGGCACCCCTGGGCAGGCAGCCTTGGATCATTTATGCAAACAAGCTGAGCAAGCAGTTCCTCCACAGTCTCTGCTTCCAGGTTCCTACCCTGAGCTCTTTCCTGACTTCCCTCCGTGATGGATTTTAATCTGTAGGTAAACAAAATTCTCGCCATCCCTAATTTGTTTTTGACCGGTGTTTTATAATAAAAAATGATAAACAAACTAGGCCAGACCTCTACTTCTAGAGTGATAAGACATAGATACATGCTGACTTGAGCCATTAACTTTGAAGTAACCTGCTAGGACTGGTTCTCCTAACATCAGTATAGTATCATTGAATGTGAAAAACTAGCTTGCTCTTCCCCCAAACATGGGCTTCCTTCCACAATATTTAGAATTAGAAATACTATGGAAAATTGCTATAGCCAGGAATTCCATTTTCTGGCTTTTTGCATCTAGCAAAGTCGTGCAACTAGCTTAGATTTTTTTATTTTGATTTTTTTTTCTTCTGGGCCAAAGTAATTAAAGATATTTCCCCTTTCTGGGACTCAATACAAAGACCTCCATACTACAAGACATAGCCTTGGCCTTGAATCACCATCCAAACAGAAACCCCTGTACTGACATTTTAAATATAATTTGATTCAATAACTTTAAAGGTTTACTGTTAAGGCAGCAATCCTTTTTTATAGCAAATGTATTGTCTGCCGCTAAATTTGTTGTATTTTACTAGGCAAATAGCTAGAAGTGTCCTTCCTTATCACAATCCTTTTATCTCTTCAGGAAATTGCAAGTGCTTTCTTAGTGATTTGTGAGGCTAAAGCTGAGAGTTAAACACCCTCTAATCTTCCTATTGATATAATCTATAAATACCCCAAGGCCTTGGGGACCTTCATTCCTTGCTATGACACTACTAGATATTTCAAGACTTTGTGCTGCGGGCGTCCAGTAGGACAGCAAACAGGATTATAGGAAGTTCAAAGACGAAGCTTGGGTTCTCACTTACTTGATGTTAAACCACCTTCCCAGTGGTACCCTTTTGTTAAATGAGGCCTTGTCTCTTCGCTGCCTGGTCTGCAGAGCAATACCCTCCCCTTCACCTGTCACCCTTAGTGTGATGATACTCTCCATGCATTACAAAGAATGTGTGAAGAGAAATCATTACTTCAGTGACAACTGGCCTATGAGTGCCAAAAATGCATAGATGGTTTTTAAAAAGGGGTTGGCGTTAGATACCTGGGATCCAGCAGTAGAGAGAGTAGTGTTGTGTGCAGCTCTCTCTCTCTGGCTGCGGAATTTGACCAGGTAGAGTACCTATCCTGCTTCTGCCATCTTGTAGCTCTGTTCTTAGAAACGGCCTTTCTCAATTTCTCCTCCGTGAAATAAGGAAATAACCCATTTTTAAAATGTATTATGAGAAGTATATTGTCGTTTGATTGTGTAGACTAACCACAGTATATCTGATTAACAAGAGATGGTATTATCAATCCCTTTGATACAACTTCTATTCCAAGTCAGGGCACACCTGAAGGATCTAGTGGTCTGCAGTGTCTATAAGATGGTACGTTAGTATATAATCATACACCTTCTCCTTGTGTAACTGGCTTTCCTAGAATCCACCACTGCAGCTACTTCCTGTCTGGCTTTTGATATATGACATATTCGAGTTTTGAAGTCACCATTGCAAATCTATTTTCATTACACACTAACTTTTTTTTTAAAAAAATTATTCACTTATATATATGAGTTACACAAATCAGTTACACAAGTCAGATGGTCTTGTTGAGCTGCCAGGCCAACCTAAATAGTATAGTGTTGCCATTTATAGGTACAAATTCTTGGTTAAACCTGTGAGGCTATTAGATGATGTGGGATGTCTTTCTGTATATGTTTTTGCTTTTATTGGTTAATAAACCTGCTTTGGCCTATGGCTGGGCAGATTATAGCCAGGCTGGAAGGGATATATATATAGAGAGAGTAGGCAGAATCAAGGAGGTGCCATGTAGCTGCCAAAGGAGACAGACGCCAGACAGAACTTTACTGGTAGGCCATAGCCTCATAGCAATAGATTAATAGAAAGGGATTAATTCAATATGTAAGAGCTAGCAAGGAATACGACTAAGCTACTGGCCAAATAGTATTACAATTAATATCATTCCTGGGTGATTTTTCGGGTCAGAGCTGTCGTGAAACAAACAAGCAGTCTCCGCTGACAGTTGCGTTAGTTACATATCGCTGAAATGGAGAGATGAGGGTGAAAGGGAGATTTAGGAACATGCTTGATTAGGGAAGTTGCTGCACACAGTTTTATTCCTTGTGCTTCAACAAACATTGCTGTGAGTTAAAGATGCTAGTTATGGAACAAAGCAGAATTGCAAGAGACAATAAAGGAGATAGTGCTCTGGACAGAAAATGGAAAGAAGCGGGGAAGACTTTCAGAGAAAATAACAAAAACCTCTAATGAAGGATTGAATGCAGCCTCTGTGGTACTGAGCTATTTGGATATTATGACTACTGTCCCTATACACATGGTTTGGTAGATTATCTCTTTCTCTACACAAAAGTAATTTTTATTCCCCTGGGCACATATCCAAAAGCAGTGTGGCTTGACCACATAGAAGTTCTAGTTTTAATTCTTTGAGGAAACTGCATACTAATTTCCATGGCAACTGGGCTAATTTACTTTACTATTGGCAGTGAATCAGCAACCTTCACCCACCTCATCCTTCTTTATCCTTATATTAGTTGTAGATGTTTGGTTTCATGTTGAAAGTCATTTGGACAAGAGTAAGATGAAATCTCATTGTGGTTTTGATTTACATTTTCCTGAGGGCTCAAGAAGTTGAATATTTCATAACAAGCCAAATTATGGAATCATCTTAGGTGGTAAACAGTGAAGGAATGGTGAAAATTGTATAAGTTTATATGTATGCATGTAGAATATATAATATTCTAATATATACATCAGCATAAATCAATACATATATGTATATATATGTTTGAGTTTTACTAAAGAATGAATAAGAGAAAGATTATATTGTTTTCACAAAAATTGATTGAGCTGGATATCATCACAGTAAATAAAGCAAGTTTTCTTACAGAGAAGTGCTCTCGTGTGAGCTCTAGGGGAAAAATACAAACGACATGAAAATAAAAAAAAATACTAATGATGTGAAAGGAGAAGGGAGGGGAGGGAATGGAAAGGGGATGATCAAAATGTATTACGTGTGTGTGTGTGTGTGTGTGTGTGTGTACAATGAAACTTCTTGCCTTGGTCAATCTATGTACGCAAATAAAACCAGTCAGTAGAAAGCTGGAGAGCTTTCCTAATAATTATTAATCACTGTAGGTGGATTTTCTTTGTCTATGTGATGATGAGATAATTAGCCCATCAAGTTGAGCAAAGACCAAAGAGACCCTCTCCCCCAGGGGAGTCCACATGGTGAATGACTGTTAGGTCTTTAGTAGGAGTCAGGAGTTGGGAATTCTAATTGTGTTCTATCAGCAAAACATAGAAACTCAGGGTCATGCTTTTGGCATTAATATCAGGGTTGTGTTTTGATAATCATAGAAACATTTTCTCTATTCTAGAGACAAATATACTGGCAAAGGCTTTGGAAGTGAAAATGTAATGTGAGCATTTTAGCAGAAGCAGAAGAGTGAGAAGGAAATGAACTCAGTTCACCTGCAGCCAGAGCTTCATCTCAAAGAAGGCCTGTGTGGTAGCATCATTGAAACCTGAGTCATGCAGTCTGTATACTTGCCAAAAACTCTGGACAAGGAGTAGCCATGGAAACGCATACCAGATGTCTCAAGAGGTGCATAAAAGCATCTCAAAACCAAGTCGGAAGAAAAAAAACTGGGAAAGGTAAGAGTCTCTGCTTATGGGGAAAGCAAAGCCTGTGATTGGTCCTCTGAATATTGGACATAGGTCGAGGCAAAAATTCCACCCCCTGAGCAGGCTTTGCAAAGACTAACTTCATAGCCAAGCCCTGCTTGTCAAGGATCTTTGATAACACCATCTCTTTAGCCTGAGCTAATCTCCAGGCAGGGTGGCCAGGACTACTCAGCTGCCACCAGATCTCCTGTTCCATGGTTAATCACTTAATCCAGTGAACCTCCGCAAAAGATAAAGAAAGGTGCCTTGAGAATATTTCTGATGCCAGTGCAGAACTAAATTTCTTTAAAAGAAAGAAAGAAAGAAAGAAAGAAAAACAAAATTTTAGAATTCTGCAGATCCTGGAAATTCTTTACAATCCTGGAAAGTTGCAATGTTGCAGATCAAGGCACAAAGTTATCATGGTTTGCATTTGATTCCCTTAATATTCATTTACCAATATTTATGGCTGGCCTGATATCCTTTAGACTACCAGATGAAACCTTCGGAATATGTCATTTTAATTGATCACTAGTTTCTATCAATCCCAAAGCAAGAATATCTTCAGGTAACATCTTAACCTATCATAAAAATATTTTCCTGCTGTGCTGTAACCCACCTACCAAATGTATTTTTGGTGATTGAGTTAATTTCTCCCTTTGTTTTGCTCTGTGGTGATAGAGGTTTGTGTAACACGTTCACAATGGAATGTGTCATTCATCCTCAACTCATGCCTCTCGGAGGAAGAACTACTTTAGGTTCAAGCTTGGAAAACTTCAAGACCACTTTAGCATGCTGTGGCTATTATGCAAATAAGACGAGTTTCTGTTTTTCTACTTGTTTTATTTAATTGCTTCGAAGTATGTGAATTAACTGATTATTTGAAAGAGTAAAACATACAGAGTATGGAATAGAAGTTTTCCTTTCTAGCTATTCATCTTATTGCCTCCTGAGACACAAACTCTGTGTATAGCTTTAAAGTTCCTCATTCAAATCTCCACCTTGATTATCTGCTCTTGCTCCCCCACCATTTTTGAAGCAAGATTTATTGTTGTTCCCCGCTAGGTATGCCAGGATAGATGCCCTGTGAGAAGAATCTCCTGGGTTCATCTCCTACCTTGTGGTAGGAGAGCTGTGTGGTGATATTTTATTTGTATTTTAATAAATAAAGCTTGCCTAAGGATCATAATGCAAAGATAAGCCACTAAAGGCCAGTTAGTCCTGGCACAGACCTTTAATCCCAGGTCTCAGGAGACAGAGGGAGAGGGATCTCTGTGAGTTCAAGGCTACCCTGGGCTACACAAGATTTATACAGAAACAGAACCAGGTGTTGGTGGTTTACGCCTTTAATCCCAGTGTTTGGGAGTCACATGCCTTTTTTCCCAGCACTAGGGAAGTGGAGACAGGAGTGTTATGGCTGGGTGGGGAGAGGATTATAAAGGGTAAGAGACAGGAGCTACTAGAGTAGGGAGTCTGCAGATTTGTGGAGACAGGATCATGCCCCTTCTGTCTCAAGATTTGGTGGAGGTAAAAGGTCTCTCTAGGGTTTGGCTGCTTTGCTTTTCTGATTTTCATCTTGAACCCCAATATCTGTCTCTGGGTTTTTATTATTCATGCTACAGAGCTAGGATCAATGGTGCACACTACTGTATTGGCTTCATTGTGGCATCTGGAGATCTGAACTCCGGTCCTCATACTTGTGTGGCAAGTGTTTCAGCCACTGAACCATCTTCCAAACTCTCACTGGGAATTTTCTATATTAATGACAAGATTTCTACTTTTCAGAAAGTTATGGGGGTGTTTTGTTGTTTTGTTTTGTTTTTTGAGACAGTCTCCCTCTGAGTAACCCTAGCTGTCCTGAAACTTGCTATGTAGACCAGGCTGGCCTTGAACTCAGAGATCCACATGCCTCTGCCTCCTGAGTGCTGGGATTAAAGGTGTGGGCCAGCACCACCTGACAAGTTGTGGTTCTTGGTGCATAAATTGCTTAGCACATAATTGTTTTAAGGACTGATGCCCACAATCTGACTCCTGTCTTCTCAGATCTGTTTTCCTGCATGCTTTCCTTCATCCACTAACCCTTGTAGGAGGAGACACTTGTTCAACCCCACCTCCCAGAACCGAAATAACCACACAGAAACTGTATTAATTAAATCACTGCTTGGCCNTTGGCCCATTAGCTCTAACTTCTTATTGGCTAACTCTTACATATTAATTTAACTTATCTCCATTAATCTGTGTATCACGACAAGGTCGTGGCCTACCAGCAGTTTCAGCATGTCTATCTCCGGCAGTGGATCCATGGCTTCTCTGACTCCTCCCTTCCTTCTCCCAGCATTCAGTTCTGTCTTCTCTGCCTACCTAAGTTCTGCCCTA
>LOJH01016389.1:0-22856 GCA_001685095.1 Ellobius talpinus
TCTCCAATGGATCTTCTGGTACAGAATCAGGGCCCCTTTCTGGCCAGGGCCTTCGCAGACAAAGCAGACCAAAGGCCTACCTTGCCCTCCCATGGATCTTCTGGTAGAGGATCAGGGCCCCTTGATGGCCAGGGGAACCTCGTAGACAAAGGTGAATAAAGTCATTTTAAATTAAGACAAGGAACAAAGATCACTTATAGAAAGGAACAATGGTATTGTATAAACATTTTGCTTATCAGATGCCCAAGAAAAAGAAGAGTGGATCAAAATATCTGAAATATGAACAGGAAGAACCCACCAGCCTAGGCGTTCTCTTTCCTGAGAAATGAATAAACAGCTGCAGAGGAGCAATAAAGGAAAGGGTAAGGGCAAGATCTGATAGTAGTTGGATTGTCTTACAAGAAAGAAGTTTTTGAAAAATTTAGAAGGCAACGTTATTCAAAACATGCAAATCTACCCAGCACTTAGAGAGCTGAGGCAGGAGGCTTGCTCATTAGTTGGAGGATAGTCTGGATTATGAGGTCATTTCGGGTCAAATCTCTGTATAGTTAAATACTGCCTCAAAACAAAGAACATATGAATGAGCAAAACAACAAAAGAAGCTGTGAATCTACACAAATAAATAAATACTATCAAAGAAGAAATAAGCACAGATAAAAATAAACACTGTTATTTTCCTTAATTGATCTAATATCACAGTTTGTTCCAAATACCAATAACAGCAAGTTATTTCCATATGGTCCTCATGTTTATCTTACATGTGCATGGTTATTTGTGGTGGTTCATAGAGGAGGCCCAAATTATCCTGAGTTTCTCTTTCTATGGTCCTAATTACTTACTACTAACCATTGTTCAAAAGTATTCACTGGAAATTGCTAGAAATAAAAAGTTTAATTTGATGCAAGTTCGTACTATGATGCTCTTTGTTGTCCAGCACATGAATAATTGATGTGTCCAGTGTATCTGTCATGTATATGATACCTTTCTATTATTCATTTAGAAGTCATCTTGATCTCTGGATTTACCATCATGTTACTACAATATTTCTGTGCAAATTAACATTTTTCGTTAATAATAATCCCAAAGATCAAAAGTAAAAATTGTGTTAATTTGGATAGTCTGAAGAGACTGCTGTAAATAACTTGAGGAAAATATTTAGTGTTCTTGATTAGTAAAAGAAGAAAAGTACTTATGGTTGAGATTGCTAAAATCTACAAGAAACAAAACATTTGAAGGAGAGATTAGATTTATTAAAATTTTATTCTAAATATTGTTTTACTTATTCAGTTATTAGTTATTGTTATTAATCCTTCTACACCTAAGTTATAAAGTTTACTCACATAGAAAAGCACAATAGCACAAACAGGGCTTGTAACTATATTCTTAGAGTTTTAGGCATTCACTGTAGTGTGAGAAAATAATTCCCATGGATAAGGTGGAAATTACTTAACATTTAATGAAATGCAGGTTTTTTGTTGTAGCAAGCAGGAAAGAGGAATAAGGGTCACTTTTTTATGATAACAGACAAATAGTACCTGTGAAATAAAATAGAGCCATTTGGAAGTAGACTTAGATTAGAATGAATCTACTAGTAATAAATGTAAAACTAATTATATTAGCTCCAAATAAAAACAAACTATGAAAACCACTGAAAGTTTAAAAAATTATAGTATAAACTTATTTTGGAAAGACAAAAAAGAATGAACTACATAAAAACAACTATGCTCTCAAAAAACAGAGTGAAATACAAAAAATAAATATAAATCATAAAGATAATGGATAGAAAAGAGTAATAGATGATAAGTACAAAAATTCGAATGCTGACTAATTAAAAGAGATCAAAGACTGTTTATGTGGAAAGACAACCCTTTTCTTAAGCAAAATAAAATAAAACAAGCAAACAAAACCCAAAGAATCTGAATCTAGGAGACAAAAATTGATAAAACTACCAGAAGAAATAAACAGACCCATGATTTTAGTAGATATAAAAAGCCATATCAGAAATGGACAGATCCTTTGGACAAAAAAAAATCACTAAGGACACAAGTTGAAATCAACAGCACCATCAATCAACTGGATACAATTGACAGCTGTAATAGACTTCAAATAATAACATGGAGCTTACTATTCTCAAGGTCACAAAGAGGATTTACAAGATGGACCACCTTTGCAACCATGAAATGTATCTCCCCAAATTAAAATAAAAGCAAAAGCAAAAACCAAAACAGAAATGTTGCTATTTCTGCTCCCATTACAGAGTAGAATTAAATGAGAAACCAACAACAGGGAGATAACTGGAAAGATTCTAAATATATATAAATCAAATACACTTCAAAGCAACACAAGGACAAAGAACAAAGAAGAAAGATTTAAAAAAATATTTCACTACATGCAAATGTAAATAAACTTACGAGAATCTGTGGGATGTAGCAGAAAGAAATGAGAGAAATCATATGTATCAAATATTGCAAAAGAATAAATATCTGAAATCAAAAATTGAAGTGTTCATCTTACACCATAAAAAGAGTAAATTAAATCTAAAGTCATCAGCAGAAGTATAAAATAGAAATATGGGCATAAATTAATGAAAACAAAATATTCTGAGAAGAAGGAAAAAATCTAGTTTGTGAAAAGATGCATAAAATCAATGTATCTAATCAGGGGAATTAAGAGAAAGGACACAATTTATTAATACCAGATATAAAATACAAAATATCTCTTCACACTCAATGGACATTACAAAGATAATACATTACATGTCCAATTCCCTGCTCATGTATCTGATACTATAGAAGTAAGAAATAAATTTCTTGAAAGCAACATCTGCCAAAATTCAGATAAAATAGGCAATTCAAGTAAGCTGTAAGTTGAATTGGTTATCAAAAACTCTCCCAAGTGGAAATTATCAGGAGCAGATGGAATCATTCATTATTTCGACCAGATATTTGAGATAGAAGCTTTATCAGCTCTCCATAATCTTCCTGAGAATAGCTGAGAGACATTTCCTAACTTGGTCATGAAGGTAGATGGCCATAATGCAATATGACCAGAGTCAGAAAGAATATGGTGTATACCATGAAGGAAAAAAAATCAAGCTTTTTTTGGAGATAATAGAACTGTATATTACACGGAAACTTATTAACTAAAACCTCCCATTTTGAGGAAAGCTTATTAACTGACCACTTGCCTTGCCTGTGCAAAGCCCTTTGTCCAAACTCTCACACTACACAGACAACAGTAACTACACCACAGACAAAACTCTTGAATTAGAAGCAATTATGTTGAGATTATAGCAGGATATTAGTATATAAACTTCAACTTATATCCCACATACCAAAGTTGTAGTTCCATATGACTAATGTTGGCTGAAACATATTAATTGATGACTTTTTAAAGAGACAACATTTATCCAAGAAAGGGATTGATCCTCCGGGCTTCGTTAAAGCAATGACATCTTTCTCTGCAGAAGAAAAAACCAAGAGAACAAAGTGACAAATCATGTGCTGAGGGGAAATATTTGCAAAAGGCTCATCTAACATGGAACCGTAACCCAAAGTGTATCAAGAAACAAATACTCAGTAACGAGAAGACAAACAACTAAATTAAAACAGGCCAAAGACCTTAATAGACATCCCTCCAAAGAGAATCTACGGGTAAGAAATGGACATTTTGAGGGATACTGCAAATCATATGCTACCAGTAGGCACTGCTACAACCCTGGTGCCATAGCCAGGCCTGCACTCTGGCAAAGCTGAACGTTGGTGAAGATTTGTAACAAGTTGGATTCCTTTTCTCTGCTGTGAAGAATTCAAAATGGTTCTGCTACTCTGGAGGTTTTGGCAGTTTCTGATTCAATGGAAGATAATCTTAAGAAATGATACAGTGTCTATGCTTGGTACCAGTCAAAGAATTTGAAAGTCATTATCCACAAAAACAAAACGACAACGACAAAAGAAACAAAACACTACAATGAAAAAAAACAAAGAGAGAAACCAAACCAAACAAAACAAAACAATCTATCACACAAATGTCTATGGAAGCTATACAGTAATTACCAAAACTCAAAAGCAAGTAAGATGCCCTTCAGTATGTGATCAGTGTGGAACATCTGGATAAGGGACTATTTCATGCTGAAGGAAAGGAGCTACCATAGCAAAAAGTGAAAGGGAATGATTTCAAGCCCATATTCTAAGGGGAAGAAACCAATTGGAATATCCATCCTATGCACTGTGTATCTCTAAATAAATGGCATTATGGAAAGGCAAACCTGTGGAAATAGTAAAAATTTCAAAATTTGGTAAAATATTGGTTAAAATGGTAAAAATGTTACCAATGGTTAGGGATGGTGTCAAGTACTGAATCATAGGCATGAAAGGCTTTTTAAGAGAAGCCAAACTCTCTCTAAGGTACTGTCATAGAAGAAACATGCCGTTCAGTGATATTTGTCCAAATTCATAGAATTACAACATCAAGAATAAGCCATAATATAAGTCAGGGATTTTGATGAGTGTGATTTGTTAACAATGGCTCACCAGCTATCATACTATGCCATCCAAGTGGGGGGTTGACCACATGTGAGGCTTTCCTTATGTCAGGCCAAGGGATGCTTGGGACATCTCTGCACTTTATTCTCAGTTTTTCTGGGTTCCTAGTGCTACTCAAAAATCTAAAATACCTTATAGAAAATAGAACCTATTAACTAAAGAATGTATCTTCTCTAGTGTCTCACTAGCATTTTACAGTGGCGGGGTTGATGCCTCATAAGCATAACTAATAGCTAAATCAACTAAAGGACTATGTTATAAAATATTTATTCAAGCCTGCTCATAATATTTGGCATATAATAGACATTTAATAAATATGAAGTCAGAACTGATGATTTGATTCTCTTAACGGAGCTAATTGCTACGTATATTTAAATAATGCTAATTAGAATGGCAGGCTATTGGAAAGTATGCCATATGGAGAAATGAATGCAGCTGGAGTCAAGTCCTGCCCCCTGCATAATTTGTCATAATTAACCCTAATGAAAGTGGCTTCTCTGGTAACCCTCAGTCTCCAAGCTCATAAAATGGACACACTAGCTACTCTGTGCTGCGGTTGTGTTGTGCTGGTGATAAGTGCCTGAGTAATTCCATCAACAGACTATGCAAAGGCTTCAAGTATTAATGCAGAAACACTGGCATCGCGGCTCTCTTTATTAAAACTGTACGATAAAGTCATAATACATAACCTTATATAAATATATAACTTTATATAAAGCTCCACTTTATGAAAACTTTCTGTTTTATCCATGATCTATTAAGGTTTGATTTGTGTCTTTCAATACATTTCACCTCAATTTGAAACCCATTTTAATAGAACTAGCTAGCGTTTCCAGGATGGCTACTTTGTATGGAGATTTTTCTATATGTTCCATGTATTCATTGATGAAGTTGCTTTTGTTATTGCATTTCACAGCAGAAAATCTAACTTTTATTTAGGATAAAATTATTTCTGTTTGATTATCAATTTGTCAACAATAAAATGAAATTTTCTAGACAAGTCTACCTGAATCCAGAAACAGGTAGTTATTTACAATTTTTGAAGGTAGTTCAATAAAAATTTACATGTGTGATTAATGTAAAATATGGTATAAAATAAAACCAGATGGTAGGATATTTTTGGCTTTTTCAGGTAGTGAGATAGTAATTATATATTTTAGCTGGTAATTTCTATTCATGATAAATTACCATTTAGGAAGGTATCCATAAACTCTGGTTACACTATGAAGATATAAGCTCCAGTTATTACATCATTGTATCATCTTATTCATAACCATTTCAAACATTAAGTTTATCTTATTGGAAAGAATAATATCTTAATACCCACTTAATCACAAAAATAGCACTAATATATCATAGCAGTAGAAACATCCTTGGGAGGTAATCAGAAATTTCTATTTCCTGTTCATATATGAGTAAGATTCCAATGTGATTCATAAAAGACAGGAGGGTTATCATAACTAAGATGTTGAAACGTTAGGAGGCATATAAGATAAAATGCTCTGATATCAAAAACACAGGTCACAGGCTATGCAGCAAACAGTTCATATACTGTGTTTGTCAACTCAATCAGAATTGGATTCCCCTTAGAGTCCTTGGATTATTGAAACAATAACTATCATTGCTAAGAAAATATGATAATTTGTGCCTACAAACAGGCACCTACATGGCAATTATTCAATAAACGCTCCATGAATAGCCCAATGAATGAAAATCAATAAAAAGAAGGCCATCTCTCCTCTTGAATGGAGTGGTCTTTCATATATAAAATAAACATAAACAGATTTATTTTAAATACTAAAGTATTAACATGACCTTTTAAGTGATGTTCAAACTAACCCTCTTAATTAATGAAATTAATGCAATGTTACTTGAGAATAAAATCCTGTAAGGCATGAGGATACTGTGAAGAGTTCCCCAGAATACCACACGCTTATATTCTTTCATACTGGCAAAGATAGAAAGTAGGGATAGCAGCAAATAAGATGGAGGAAGATAATTACTATTGACCTAAAACTCAGATGATACACAGTCAATTAGAATAGAACCTTGTCAATGTTCTGGGAAAATGAGCCAAGTAGAGAAACCATGCTTATAAGAACCCTTGTGTGAGCATTGAAAAGGTACATCAAGAGTTATTTCCTGGTCATTTAAAAGTTCTAGGGATTTGTGCAAACTTGGAAGCCTTCTACAAAGTCACCCTTCTGTCTGTATCATTGTCTCAAATAATAACTGATATTCAGGAGTGCTGGAAGGATTAGTTGTCCTTAGTTGAGGAGAGTTGACAATGTTGGATACAGCACACTCTCGGTGCAAAGGAAAACTGCAATCAATGTCATTGTCATTTGAACCACATTGTTTGCAGTGGAACCAATTGTGAAGCCAAAGTAAATTCAAAATCTAAATTAGAAAAACAGATGCTTCTTTTGTTTGGAAAATGTAGTCCCATCTAGCCCTATTGTAAACCATTTTTGTTTGACTTATACCACATAGAAAGAAAAATCACAGTGCATAATGCAAAAATGCAGAAACATATTTAGCAAATTTGTGGATTTCATAAGTCATTTATAAACTTCAGATTCGCAAACAATTTCAAAGCCTTCTGAAAATATTTATAAACACAAGAATCTCTATAATGCTACACAAAATTATACCATGCCTTTTCAAAGCATATTTCAGAGATAGAGTTTGTACAGAATATCAAGTTTCCTATTTGGGGTTTGTCCTGGAGACAGTGAACAATTTATTTTTCAATCTGTCTCTAGTGATGCTCATGATTAAGCTAAATACATCGGTGCAACGAAAGGAAAGGCATTTATCTTGCCCCTAATTTCTAAATTGACTCATGACATTAGGAAGTCAATCTACAGAGTAGGATTTATTTCTTCAGCTCAGCAAGTTCTAACAAATTGTGTTTCTCACAACTTCAACTATTTTAAGGCAATTTAGAAAGTTTACTTTTCATGCTTTTGAGATGCCAGGATCTCTTTGATTTAAAAACTAACATCTCCAACTTTGCATGAAGGCATTAGTTATTATCCATTCAAGTCCACATCAGTTCTTTGCCTATTCACAGTACCTATTAGCATAAGAAAAATAGCCATAAATATTGTTATTTAAAGAGGGAAATAGTCTACCAGTTGATGCTTGCAGAAAAATAGAAGTTCCGGAAATGTACACACACACACACACTCAATTGCTAAGAGTGAAAAACACACTTTTGTGTTTATGATTCTAATTTGAGGTAATCAGAAGTATAAATAGGGAAATGTTTTGCCAAGTTTACAGCACATTATTTTGGGAATAAACCTAGGGATTTAAGTTTTGCTTTTAATCTTACAGCTTGAGTTACTTTCATTTTGTTTATATCAACATTTTGCTTCCAGTAACATTAAAAAAATAAAGTTGTCTGGGTTACAGATCAAATTGCTCTCAATAAACACTAAACCTCATTGTGAGTAGAATATAAATGAATTAGAATCACAAGAAGTAAATTTCCTACTTGCATAAAGGAAATAAAAACTGCAATGTGTGGACTAGAAGGTTATTTAACAGTGCCCAAGGAAGCCCATCTTCACACCCAAAGCCTTGTTCTTACTAATGGGCAACAGGAGGGTAAAAGGGTAAATGACTTTAAGGAGCAAACCTGGATATAGACTTGTGTTATAACTCTACCTCCTAGAGACCAGCATCTATTCATACCAGACAAATGGTACCCAATGAATGACCTTCTTAGAATCTATTCTCTCATCCATGAAGTAAATGAAATAATGTGTTTATGTAAGGCAGCATTAGGGATTTGATGGTCAAAGCAGAATTGTGGATGCAGAGTATATAATCAATAAATCTCAGTTTTTGTTTCTCCTTTGTTTCTATATCTCCTCATTTCCAAATCATAAAAAAGAATCTGCATGTTTTAAACTGTGTAAGAGACTAAGTCAGATAAAGACATTATATGTTTTTCTCATCATTCCAATGTTAGTCAACAATGGTATCAGTACAACATTTAGAAAAGTGCAGACATTCGACTCACACTTAAATTTTGATAGATTCAACTTTGTTTCAAGAAAAGAGAAAGTAAATTAAAGGAAAAAACAATTATTATTAAATTTTTTTTCCAACCTTTCTAGTAACTGAGCAGCAAACCCCATCAGGCAAGACCTAGAAGGTAAGTTGCAGCTGAGTGAAGCGGAAGTCTATCACTCTACCACCCTCATTATCAGAGAAGTGCTACAGCAACACGCATGCCAACTAGTTCACCCAAACTCTACCAGTGTTACAGTGACACTCATGCCAACTAGTTCACCCAAACTCTACCAGTGTTACAGTGACACTCATGCCGACTAGTTTACCTGAAATTCTACCAGGGAAGACCCAGTATCTTTAGATGCTGAAAGAAAACGGATTTCCAGCTATCAATGTGACCTTTTCCTGAGAAATTCTCAATGATTTCTTCACTTAATGAGAGGAAGGAACCATTAAACAATAGTCTTCTTGTTAAGTGGGGAAAATGGAAATTTTCCTCTTGCTTAATGGTTCTAGAGAGCTTAATTCACATTTAATTTGTCATTATATTGCATTAAGATTTAACTATAGAACAGAATTTAGTATTGCATTCTGGTTAAGGAACATAGAAAAGGAAGTGGAATGAAATATGGTGCATAAGCATGCTATAGGTGTTTGGATAACTTTTCTTTATTTTTCTTGAAAAGATGATTTTCCTAGTAGATTGTGAAATGTATCTAAAGAACATTTTCACGTTTTGTGGTTTGGAATTGAAACTGAATGAGAACATTGGTGCTGATAGTAGCCAGTACTAAATGCTGAACTGGGGAAATGTTGATACACCAGAGGAATTTAAATAAAAAGATCAATGACAGGCACCACTCCCAGCTACTAATTGCTGAAGTGTAGGAGTGAAACAAACAGTTCAACTGAATAAGAGAATTTCAAGACAGATACTGCTGGTGTACAACAGAGATACTTGAGTGCTTTGGGATATCAAGGGCAAAGACAATGTCTTCCTTTGAGTTTTCACTATTTAGGTAATCCAGCAAATCCTTTACTCTTCCCAAGCTCTGCGTTCCAAGTGGTACTTTAAAGAAAACATTATTAGATACTATCTTCTTATTAATGATTGATATAAGATGTTTTTCCAAATCAAATAATTAGAATACTTTTTGAAGCATTATCTAAACATATAGTTAAAAAGTGCTATGTAGACTATTAGAAGTAGTGGCATATGCTTTAAATCCTGCACCTAGGAGGCAGAAACAGGCAGATCTCTGTGAGTTCAAGGCCAGTCTTGTCTATATAGTGAGCTCCAGGACAGAAAGGACTATGTAGCAAGACCCTGCCTCAAGAAATGTAAAATGAATTAACAAATATTGTATTTTTAACCACAATGTACGAGTAACTATCATTGGGCTGTAACTATAAAATCAACTAACAGAGCTTAAGAAATGAATGGTTGATCTTGATTCAAACTTTCAAAGTTTCTATTCATAGTTTCTTGGATACATGCACTTGAGAGGACCATCACAGCAGCAAATACACAGGGTAGTGGAGAGCTGTTCACAGGAATCAGAAAACACTTCAACCAGGGTCCACACTGCAGTTGTCAAAGGCTCTCCCTCATGACCTACTTATACCAGTTACCCTGTCTTCAGAAGTATTTATAAACTTCCAAACTAATATCACCTTCTGGGATCCAGCTCAAAACATAAACAATGGGGAAAGCATTTCAGATTCAAATCATAGCACCTGCCAATCATATGCATGAAGGCTAAATAATCCTGTCCTCACTTTATATTCACACAGTAAAATATGGATTTGCAAAACCTAAAAAGGAAGAGGAGACAACAAAAAAGACAAAGAAGGAAGGTTGTTGTTTTTAGGAATAGGAGCAGGACTCTGAGGCTCTGACATTTGCTGCTTGTCAGTGGTGAGGAAATACCATGGGTTCTGAAGGTTGAAAAGATGATTTAATTTTCAGTGTTTCTATTATTGACATTATGCAAGGAATAGAATATGGTAAACACAACGATCTTTGGTATGTGAGTTTCTTTTAGCCCTCTATTGCTGTGTACCAACTACCATTTACTGTAGAGGAAAAAGCATTCATTTTCTTGGGCAGAGTTCTGTAGCTCTCTTCTTTTTCCTTTTTAAACTGTTTTATTTTTTATTGCTGATTTTATTGAGCTATATATTTTCTGTAGTGCTCTTCTGTTCGATTCCCTGCTCAGATCTCACAATGCCAAAATGAAGTTGTTAGTGAAAGGGACTTTTCATTTGGATACACTGATAAAAGCTTGTCTTTAAACATCATTCAGCTTTGACCAAATTCAGCTGCTGTGGTTTTGAACTGGCCTATGTATTTATTTCACTTCTAGCTGTCATCTACAGCCACTCTCAGTTCTTGAAAGTCACCAGCTTGACTTTCTATGTGCTCCCCTCCATACTCATGCCAGCCATGACCCTGAGTCAATCCTCTGCCTTCAGACTCTGATTTGCTCTTCTGTGAGAACAAAGAGAAAAACCATCCCTTTATGGGGCCTGTATGTTTCTGCAGGGACCACATTATCTTAAGGTCAACTGTGTCATAACCCCATCACAGTGACAATGAAAATGAGAAGGTAACAAGGAAAGATTCCAGTTAAGGAGATGGAAGAAGTGCCCACAAAGACATCTATAACATCTCTGGTTGTTCTAACCAAGGTACCAACTATTATACTATACACTTTATTCTGCAGAACACAAGAAAAGGAATTAGAAAAAAGTACGTTTTCTGATCAAAATTTTGTGAGGCATTCTAGATCAAGTACTTTTAACAATGCCTTTCTCCTACTGTAGGATGCTCAGAGATATTACTAACTTTCCGATTCTTTAATAGAAACACATGCAATTCCTTAAATTAATATAACACCAACTTTTTCACCTAGACACATTCATAATTAGTATATATATATATATATATATCACACCAACCTTAAACAGTAAACTACTGTATTTTGTGAGCAACTCATGCATCAGAGGGTGGTTTGAAATAGCCACTGTCATCCTTTTCACGAATTCAGGACAATTTTGGGTTTGTTTGTGAAAATGGATCACCTTCACCAGTATGATATCAGCATGTATATATCAGTGGTTGAAAAGGAGAAATTTCTATTTGAATGCCTATGAGATTAAATTGTGTTATACATGAAGTACAAATTCACAAATGGAAAGTATAATTGAATAAAAGATGACCCAAAAACTACATTTTGAAACACCAGTGCTAAATTTAGCAAAAATTAACAACAGAGATCAAGAATAAGATACTGTTCTGGTCTTTTAGTAGTAATAATCAGTGATTTTAAAAAATCACATCACAATCTTTTTGAAATTTTAAATTGTTAGAAGTTAATGCAATTTGAAAACTCAGAATTTCACCTTTATTGTTATCTTGACATCTATATTGAAAGACTCGTTGCTACAAAAATAATAGAGGTTTTACCCATTGCTTCATTGAAAACTAATCAACAAACCTAATCTCCACTTATGTGACACTGTAGCCAAATGAAATGGGGCCTATCTTTCCATGATTAAATATTTCTCATATAGATCCTCAGAGGTCCATTTTGAAAGGTGCTGTAGTAAAATAAACTCAGCGGGTTTTGTCATTTTAGAAATTTTATTAAAAAGCTTAAAATAAAATATAATTTGCTTTATATGTCTACTATGCCAATAGCCAAAAAAATCACAAACATATCTCTTTTGAAAGAATCACATCATGGCTGAGGAAAAATATGGCTTTCCTATCTCTATCTCCAGTGTTACAGATACAGACACCGGTCAAAAGACATCAGTGATGTAGCTGGGGCCCAGGCTTTGCAGCTCTCAGTTATGCTAATGCTCGTCAGCTCTGTTATATTTAGTTTCAATTTTTGTAACATTACTGTATTGGCTGTGGTCCTTCTCTCCAATTGTAAAGTACTATAAGTATGGTGGGTTCATTTTGCAATGGTCAGTATCTTGACAATGTCAAATGATCGAAGGTCAAATATCATTTAGTTCCACTGTCCTTTCTGGCTAGTTACACTACAGTTTCTAGTGGTTTCCCAGAATTATCTAGTGTTCTATTCTTCTCACTCATGTCTCTCTACTGACGATTTTGAAATTGCTTGTTGCTTTCAACATCACAATACACAGAGAATCCATTATTTCTGAAGATCAGTATCAAAGCCATTTTCAATAGAAAAATAATAATACTAAGGCTCCTGGATATTTATTTAATTGTAAATCTGCACATCTCTCTGAGCTTATCACATCTGTGAAGTAGGTAGGCTGTCACTCACCTAATTTTAGTGATAATATAATTTATTTTAGGGTGTCACATCAGTGCCTTTAGTCCTGGCTTCTAATTTTAAAAGGTGATACAATTTCAGGCTAATCCTCTTGATCATTGCAAGTTGGAGAAAGGAGTGAGCAAGGTATGGAGAGACGAAGAAGAGATATTTTCAAAAGAAAACCCGGAAATAGAATTGCGTTTTCAAAAGGAACTTTCCAACAATATAATATTCTTCAAAAAAAGAGAGAGTATCTCAGTTTATCCAAAGACAGGTAATATCTGTTGTAGAATCTCATCTTAACCCACCGATGTCCTTCAGCCTTGGCTGAGAAGCACCAGCTCTCAGGCTGGGGAATCGTTTATCCTCCCAGGTCCACTCAATTCTTGGCCTATAGGCTGAGATTGCCACCAAGGGAGCCAATTAGTGCCAAATATGTTGGTGGGTTTTTGATGTAGGAAAATCTCCCCTAAGAACTGGACTGAGATGAGCCATCAGATGATAGTGATTTTCAGTCACTAATGATCCGGGATTTACATAGAGACTTTTAATTGGGTTACCAAGCAACCTGCAAATATTTTGGTGATACCTGCTGAGTCAATTGGATAGTTTATAACCCCCTCTCCTCTGGTTATGTTATCTTTGATATGACTACATTTTGTATTATCAATGGTTGTCATGAGTTTTTCCCTTTGTGATTAACCAAGAAAAGACACCTTTACTTTTTGTTCATTAATTGTGTGATGTTTCCGTATGTCCAAAGGATGGTGAGCTGAGGAAGGGTAGCATGGGGAATAAAGGAAAGGATTCATTAAGCTGTCTTCTTATGCCCCCAGCTTCTTCCAAGTCAAGTTAGACTTCACAAAAATCAGAAATGCTACAAAGGATTGTTTAGAACCCATAATTCCACTTAATTAACAAAGCCAGGATTTTGTGTTTGTTTCTTAGATCCATTCCTAAAATATGAAAAGTAAAATACTGCAGATATTGTTATTGTGGCTTTTGTTCTTCCCTAGAGAGTTATTTTCAAAGAAAAATTTCCAACAACAACAAAAATCTGCCTTTTATTGTTTCCAGATGCCTTTGCCAGTCCCCATGGCCACATGTGTTAGCTTCCTTTCTGACTGACGCTGTCATTCCCTTCAGTCTGTCTTCTTTCACAGTCTTACAGGTCTGCCTAGGTTCCTTAGGCTACAGCCTTCTGTTGTCTTGTACCTCCTCTGGGAGTTAGCAGCCTTCTTCCCAGGTGCACTGCTATGGATCTCTGGCTCTCAGCCTTCTACTCATCTGAATACGCAGTGGTCCCCTCAGAAACACTGCCTTTTCCATTTGACATGTGGGTGTAGCATGACTTCTCCGCTACCGATGAAGCAGTGGCTGGAACTTTGGTTCTCCTTGCTTTACTTCCATTTGAACTCTTTGCTAGCAAAGGTGGGAGTGGGAGGGGATATGCTGTTCTGTTTGCCTACTTCATGTTTCTCTGGGCAACCTCCCTCTCTCCTGAGAACTTATCCTGAGAGAGAAATAACATCACTGGACCTTTCCAGCTCTGGTTGACACGAACAAGTCAACTATCCTAACAAAGCTGTGTCAAAGTTCAGCTGAGACAGGTCCTCAGAGATTGACTGTGGCTGACCAGTGGGGGAGCTAAGGACTCAATGCATTTCAAGGCTAATCTGATACTGATATTTCCTGCCATCCATGTAAACTCTTCATGTGTGTGTGTGTGTGTGTGTGTGTGTGTGTGTGTGTGTGTGTGTGCAAGTACACAAGCCCCTCTTTGCACAGGTATGAGGCTGCCAGTGTACCATCTCTACCTTGGGTATCATTCTTCACGAGTATCTACCTTGTGGATTTTGAAACAAAGCCTAGCTTTGAACTCACCAGGCAGACTAGGCTGTGAACCCAGGGCCCTGTCTATCTCACTTCCCTGGGATTACAAGAATACTTCATTATTTCTGGCTTTTATAAAAAGTGTGGGTACTGAACTTGGGTCTTCATGTTTGCAAGACGAGCTACTGCTTCAGAGCTATTGCTTCAGCCACCTACAAAACAAATCTGAAGTACAAGTTGTCTAAAATGTGAAATAGGATTTCTGGGTTCTTTTTTCTTCTAGTTTCTTTGATTCATTTTTATTTTTCTCACATATTACTCTTCCCCCAACCAGCCTGAAGAGCAGCACCTAGCAGGCTAAGAATGGCACTCTCACAACAGCGTAATATCCTAATTACCCCCCTCTTACCATGGGCTCCTTTTGACAGGTGTCAACTAAACTTAAGTGGTTGGCTGCTGGGTTTTTTCTTTCTTTTTTTTTTCTCTGTGTTCCTTTTTTCTACATTGTCATGTGTTGAAGTGGGGTTAAATGCTGACATCCCTTTGTGCTTAACTAAAGATAACTATCAAAGAAATGCATAAATTACAGCTCCAGATACATGGAGCCCAGCAGCCTCATCTGCCTGTAACCATGAGGCAGACCATGTAGCCAACCTGCACTACATTCTTCTGAGCTGTGTTATGAGGTCTGGCCTATGAAATACCAGGTTCATCAGATTTCCTTCCTGCCTATTCAGATATTTGGACAAGTAGAACATCCCAACCAGTCCTTCCTTCTTCTTTTCTCATATATTAATTATAGAATTTCTGTTTATCAAAGAAAATATCCACTCATCATCTATGAAATATAAAATAATTTTTAGACCATAAGTCTTTCTTATAGAAACTCTAAGATGAACGAGGAAGTTTTGTGGTGTATAGGTGTTGTCAGAGAGAGGAGAGCTGTCTGCTTAATGGCATTCTCTCTAAATCTGATAGACAGACTACCAGATTGTCATCTTGCTTGTCAGACCTTAACAGAAACTCACCTAAACAAGCAAACAAGCAAGCAGCCACAGAAAATATCCCTTCCACCTCTTTGACCAAAAGCTATGAATGACAAAATCTGCTCAGCTCCCTAGCTATGGTATTTTCTTGCTGCTTATTGGCTGAGAATGTAATTTCATGGTACAATGTTAGAAAATGACCCCCTTGTAATGATAGAGTTTACATAAATAAATGCTGATCGCACAAAACAGATAATACGCTGTGGATATCATCACAATAAGTTGTCTCCTACTGACACAGACTCGAAGTTGGAAGTACACGATTATGCAAATCAAGCTAATGCCAGTTGCTCATTACTGTCATGGTGGTAAAGGCAAAAACATATCCTCCATAGATAGCTCGAGCCTGGGCCACAGGCCAAAATGTTTGGTTTTGCTGACAGAGTAACTGAGTCAACAAAAATAGGATATCATAGTAATACATCAGAGAGATCCGTATCAAGGCAAACCTGAAGCTTAATGGGCTGGCAATCTGTCTTGATGCAGAGTTTCCTTTCTTGGTATTAAGCCATAGTATGTAGGCATCCACACTGAAGATTCTATATAGACAGAGGACAGAGGAATTTTGTTTAGAGCTGAAATGCTACAAGACATTCTATTACCTTTGCCTAAAACATGACATGGCATTTGTAAATACTTAAAAATGTCAGTATGCCAGGGTTAAACATTTTTCAAAGTATTTTGGAGTACCTGTCACCACTGGATCTAGGTCTGTCCTGGATTCTCATCATGACACTGGAACTATTTTCAAACAATAGGATTTTCATTGGTCAAGTAAATATTGTTTCTCTTCTTAAACCTAGAACTGTTGTTTCTGAGAGAATAGTTAGCCCTAGGAGGAATTTAATGGATCTGGTTTTAACACTATTGATCCTAAGAGTTAGTAAGATCACAAAGTATTGGTTGCCATCCGCTAGCTACTGCTTGCTTGTCTCTGTGGTGGACTCATTCTGTGTGTATCCTTCAGTCTTCACCCTTCATAGCATCTGTGCCTTTTCTGTGAACTTATTATTCACACCAAGCAGCATGTCTTGTCTCTTGAGTTTAGTCACATGACTTGCAATGCTATGGAACAAAAGTAGATGGAGACCAGAGTCCTTGTACATTGCCATATCTATGTGGGCTAATTGGTCTCTATTTGTGAAGGACATGTCTGGCTTTTTATATGAATACGTAACAGATACATGAAGGAGAAGTGGGTTACTCCATGATGACATTAAGACCAAGCTAGGAGACTGGTCAACAACTAGCCACTCTCTAGGAAGCTGAATGAGCTCAGATCTGAGCCATATACATGACATCAGCCTAAATCACTCCACCACAACCCAGGCAGTACTCCATATTTTAAGCCACTGTGTTTTTTCTTGTGTACTAAACAGTTTTATGGCATGTACTGGTGACTACAGGATTTTCTGCAAAGATTAAAGAGATTTTTAAAAATGGAAGAGGTTCAAGAGATGGCTTGATAGTTAATGACACGTGCTGCTCATGCAGATGACTAGGGTTTAGTCCCTCAAACCCACATGGAAACTTACAAAGATCATTAACTCTAGATCTAGAGGATCAAGCACCCCCTTGTGGCCTCCTGCTGGCATCAGGTATACATACAGAACGCTTACATATATACAGATGAAACATTCCTACACATAAAGTAAAAATAAATACATCTTTTATAAATTCCAGAGAAATATATTCTATGAATGATAGAAAAGATTATTCATTTGATCACAACACAAACTACAAATCTGCAGGGAATAGAAATCACACTACAAAGAGATAACCTTTTGACATCACTAGAATGTCTAGAATCAAAGACACATGACAAAAAAAAGGCAGCAAAGACTAGGGAAACTTAACAAGGCCAGCAGAACTGCAGACATTGTAGCTACCCTGGAAAACAGTCCAAAAATCCTTCAAAATGTTAAACAGCGTTTTTTCTCTTGATCATTCACCCAAGAGAAAGCAAACCAAAGTTCATGCAAACACTTGGCAAGAATGGCCAAATGACTATTACCAAAATGGTCCAGAAGAAGGAAGTGGTTCAAATATTGACTAACTGATGAATGGATAAATAAAACTTGACATGATCATAAGAGTGAGTGCTATTCAGCAATAGAAAAGAATGGAGAAATGATGTATGTGACTATATAAAAAATAATTGAAGGCACTCTTCTAAGTGAAAGAAACCAGTCACCACAGATGATACTGCATGATTACATTCATATGAATTATCCAGAATAGGAAACAATGAAGGAAATGAGATTGGCAATTTCCTTGATCTCGGGGGAGAGGGTGGATGGCATGAGAAATCACTGGTAACAAGTACACAAAGTTTCTTTTTAGGTAATAAATATGCAATATTAGATTATTATGAAGGTTATACAGCTCTCTAAATAGATTATAATTCACTTAATTGCCAGCTTTAAATAGGTAATTTTTATAACATGAGTTGTATCTCAATAAAGATATTAAAATGTCTTTGTTTTTCTAATTCCTTTCTTTTTCTCTTCTTCCTTCTCTCTTTATTTTTCCATACCTTTATTTCTTTATTTCGAGCACAGGCATGTGAATATTGATAAGTAGAGCTTTCAAAGAGAAAACAAGGCCTTTCAATATGGCTTCTTTGTGACTGCGTGTTCATTTACTGCCCTTGATACATTAAATGGTGAAACAATGGAGACCATTTGCCATTTGGTCCCAGGCACCGATAGTCACAGAGAACCAGCTCTGTCTCTCCTTTCCTTTCTTTCTGTGACACTCTCTCAGGTCCCACTCAGTCTTGACATTGATGCGTGTGAAAGAAAGGGCAGCACTTGTCGTATCTTAGTTTGCAAGTTATGGCCAACTTCAGTGGGTAAAGCTGTTTCTGATTTATCTTTATTGTTTTTTTCTCAAGCAGCAGGTACGAAAATGAATTTGCTTTGTTGTGTGGTCCAGTCCACTTTTTGAGCTTCGGAAGTGTCATGACTATGAAGGGAGAACATCTTTACCCTTTACCCTCTTCTACCCTTACACACAAAACTCACATTGATTTTCTGTTACAATAAGGAGATCTCTGCTCATGATTGAGCAAGTAGCCTCCGTTCCCCTGCTCCCAAGAGAGAAGAAGCAACATGGTGTACGCTTATAAATAGGCGGCCAAAGACTTGGGGGTTTTATTTGTTTACTTGCTTCTTGCTTTGCTTTGTTTTTGTTTGGTTGGGGTTTTTTTTGTTGTTGGTTTTGTTTGTTTAGCAGGCAAGCAAGCAAGCAAGAAAGCAAGTGAAAGGATCAGTAAACAACACTCAGCAGGCTGAAAGCCCATGGCACACAGTAAGAACAACTGACCCCAGTAACTGAACTAATGCAGCTTGGTTTAATATTTCTTCCATGTTTCTAAGTGTGGTAACCCCTTCCCAGGCTATGTGAGAATTTGGAAGACATTTTTAAAGCACAATGCAGTTTGCTATCTTAAATATAAGAGGTGCAAGAATGTGGATGAGGGATTAAATATCCAAAATTCATCTGAAGAAATGTCAAAAGTTAACTGCACAAGTTTGTTGTACAAGGGGGCCTCTTGGGATCTGTGGAGAAAAGTCAAGACCAGCTCCTTATTTATGCAGACCTCCAGGTGGGTGGCTTTGTTGGTTGGCACACAACCTGGGAAGCTGATGGTAGATACTGTTGAGAATCTAGGCCATGCTAGCTTAAATGTTTGGCAGCTTATTTTCCTCTCCGAAAATGGTAAGTGATGAATAGCTGAAGTGATCAACTCCAGAGGGAACCCGGGGCTTCCAACCAACCCAAAGCCAGTTTCCTCATTCCCATTACCCACTAGAGGACTGCAAAGATATTCTCCTCAACTTTGAACCACCACTTGGTTTTACAGTCCACTTGCCTGTGGTTTAGAAACTGAGTGTGTCAGCATTCCTTTTTACTGCCTCCGTGTAGCAGCAAATGTGTTTTGTTCTCTCCTTTCAAAAGCGAAGATTGTATTTTAAAATCACACTCTCCCCGAGGGAACCACTTACTCCCGACTCCCTGACAGGCCATAAGGACCTCAAAATTAAGAAACATGTCCAGAAATGTGAGTCTGCACAGAAAGGACTAGAAAACCACCCAGACACGTAATGACTCAGTTATGTGCCTGGCTTCTGTCAGAAAAATGTGTGTCTGGATTTCCAGGTTCATAATAGACATGTACAGCTAACTGACTTTTATCTTGCCTCTGTCATATTGATCTATCAGTGAATCCATAATAGAAGATAGGGGCCTGGAACAGTAAAAAGTAATAACCATTGAGATGGATAGCCTGAGCAAAAATGTAGTTTCATGGGGACACTTAGTGCAAAGAACTGTAGATTCATGTCAAGGGGGCATAAGCATCCCCTTCAAAGCCAACTGTTAAAAACACCTAGTGCACAGTTGACCAGCCTTCAGAATATGATATGTTTCTGTATTGATTTTTTCAGAGCTTCAAAACAAGAGGAAATAGCCAAGTTAGAGTTTCTTTGCAGAGCACTAAAAGTAATTTACCTTCTTCCTCTGATTTCTGCTTCAAATTTTGTTTTATGTTTCAAAGTACAAGTGCTTATTTTAAAAAATTCATTTCTGACTTATGGTAGAAAGCAGTACCAGAGACCTAGAAAGAAGGAAGCAAGGAATGAGGCACCAACTGGGAACAGAACAACACCCCCAAATGTATTAAGTTAGAGGTTAGTCGTTAAGTGATGGTGTTTGTCATTTAAGCACAGACCTCAGATGTCCAGGATTTTCCCATTATCAGACTGGGGAATACATAAAATACTCTGCAAAATGGCTTTGCATTCACCTGGGGTCAGTTTGTTAAATTCCTTATTTTCTTCACCCCCTTACATAAGAAAATTATCAATCATGTTTTTAAAATGAAATTTTGAGACAGAAACAAAAAGCTTTCCAATTAAAATCAGCACCAGTTGCACATCTCTCTTGCATGTCAAGGGCTGAAGCTGGCATCGTGTTGATAATCTATAGCCCCTAACTAAGTCTTTTCTTCCCGCAAATACCCTGTTCTCTATTATCACATTCTTACCGTGGTATATAGAGATATAGGAAACTAACTTAAGTTTATTCTGTGACCAATTTGTTATATATTCTTCATTTTTATGGCTTTAGCAAAGATGCATTCTTCAGAATTCTGTCACAAAACAAATGACACATGCAAAAGAACCAGGGAAGGGATGGTTTAGTCAAGGCACAAAAGATGGCACACTATTGAGATGAGGTAGGAAGAATGGAGGCACCGTGCCCAAAGCCCCTCCCTAACCCAAGTCTGAAGCCCCCCAAAAAAGGGAAGTTCAGAGAGTTGATGAACTCCTAGTTTGAAGAAAGGGCCGTCTCCTGGACCTGTGGCTAACGATAAAAGAGCAGAGACTCTTAGAGCCGTCACACCAAGGGAATTCATTCTTCTCTCATGCCTTCCACTTTCCCACCACGGCTTCCCATTGGCTTACCACCAAAGAAGGACAAAGAAAATTATTCCAGATTCACAAGCCAGTCCTATCAATGCTATAGAACAGGAAGAAATTAAATTCCCCATGGTCTAGAAGAACAACTTGGAAAAGGTCCTTTCAATGCTGTTTATAAAGTTGTATTCACTTCAGATTTCTTCTTTACTCATGGAATCAGCATTACAGTCATGGTCTGCAACTATGAAGAAAAGCAAGACAAAACAGGAAGGCTGCTGGAGAAGTCTCCATGCAAAATGAGGCTTGAGATATGGCTCAAGTGCTTAAGAGCAAATGCTGCTCTAGCAGAGGCCCTAAGCACACAACCACCTGCAAACCCAGGTGCAGAACATCCAGTCCCTGTTTTGGGCTTCTGCAGGCAGCTTGTTCAAGGACAAATGCTTCTCCCAAGCATAAAATTAAAATAAAAATATATTTTAGAATAAAAATATAGGTTTTATGATATTTATGATAGACTTGGATTTTGTTAAGAGAGTTTTACACTTGTTAGAATGTGAATTCAGGGAAACAGTATCTATAACCATCATAGAAGCTGTTGCTTCAAATCACAAAGATTTAAAAATAAGTGAAATTAGACAATGTGCTCTCATGGGATGGGGGTATCTGCTTACCTCTGCTATAGACTTCTCAGCAAGTCCAACACTACAATAAATACTGTGAAAACATTCCCAGGGGGAGAAAGACTAATCTCTTGCTCAAATCCTCCATTTTTCCCTGTCCATGTTGGTTTTAGGTCAGACTTTGGAAATATACTCTATCCTTTATATATATGAACAAAAGAAAACTGGGATTTTCTTTAAGAGCTTTAGATCGCAAAGTACATTTTTGAAATAATGTATTATAGCTATAAAAATTTCAGCCACATCTTTTCCAGAACAAGATTAAAATGTTTATTGAACCATAGGTTATATTTTTAAAAACCATACCATTTAAAGAGGATATTTATTGTAAGCACTTAAATCTGTTAGTTATTAGATACGGGCTATGTTATTTTTGTGTTTTGATTTTTTTTCCTAAATGTTTTCACTGTGGCTTCTGTAATCAACTGCTCTGGGCTGAAAGAATACAGCATCACAGATCTCACATAAAATATGCAAATTTATATATCTTCATTCAGGAAAATGATACCATTGGCTGAAAAATGTGAATTCTATGCAGAATCCAGGTCTTATGTTACACATACAAGGGTAAATTATCTGTCTATCCATTATTCATATATCTCTGGATCTAAATTTGTAATAATTCAAGTGTGAAAAGTCACCTACTGACAGACTATTCTCTGCAAATTTCCAATCACTGGAGAAATATTTACAATTCTTCCAGTCCACGAGGTTGCTTTATTCACACACAGATAAAGTGACTGAAGTGACTTGCCACCAACCTTTGCTCAGCAGGATTGTTTGATTGCTCTCTCCTCTCTCTCTCTCTCTCTCTCTCTCTCTCTCTNGCTTCTCTCCTTCCTCTCTCTCTCTCTCTCTCTCTCGCCTTCACTTTATCTCATCAAAGGCAACATATAAAGTTTAACTGTTTCAAAAGCAGAGTCATATGGCTAGTGGTCTCTGTGGGTTTTTAAATTGATTTTTATTGAGCTCTACATTTTTCTCTGCTCCCCTCCTTGCC
>LOJH01016390.1:0-22856 GCA_001685095.1 Ellobius talpinus
TCTTCCTCTTCCTCTTCCTCCTCCTCCTCCTCCTCCTCCTCCTTCTTCTTCTTCATCTTCTTTTTTGAGACAGGGTCTTATTGTATAGTACAGGCTATTCTCAAACTAGGGATCTCCTTCTGCCTCACCCTTTGGAGCTCTGGGATAGTAGGCCTCATACTTTTTGAGAAGTTCTGTGTATGGTGTGTGTGTGATGTGTATGTGTGGTGTGTGTATGTGTGTGTACAGTATGTGTGTGTATGTGCACATGTGTATGTGGAGGTCAGAGCTTGACATCAGATCTCTTCCTCAATTGCTCTTCACCTTATTTTGGGACAGGGTCTCTCACCGAACCTGGAGCTCACTGATTTGGCTATGCTGTCTAGCCAGAGAACTCCAGGGATCTGTCTGTTGCCATCACCCTAATGTTGGGGTTATGGGAGCATGCTGACACCCCAGTTTTTACAGTGGGTGCTGTGGATCTGAGCTCAACTCCTCATGCTTTTGGAGTCCACACTTTAACAGCCAAGCCGTCTTCCCAGCCTCCCTTTGAGCAGCGCTTATGTGACTGGTTGCTGGGCTCACACTGTTAGTGGGCTCACACGGGTTGCTGCCTTCAACCTTCCAGGATGTCCTCTCTGATCTGGCTCAGGGAGACTCCATCCAGCTTGGGCTCCATCTCATCCTCACTTGGGGACACCCCTGATCCTTCATCCTGAAAGAATTGCAAACCCAGCGATCCGAGGGGCACTGTATGAGCTGTTGTTGACTCTCTCCATGCTACCTCTGTCAAAAGCTCAGGATTGTGACAGTTTAACGTGACTTTTAGCATCTGGTCCAAAAGAGGAGCCTGAGAGTCAGCATGGGAGCATCAGGTGCTTATGCAATGACAGCGTTCTTACCAAGCAAAAGAAACATTTCCTAGTTCATGCTTCAAGTTAACTTTTTTTTTAAATTAATTTTTGGAACAGGGTCTCAAATTCACTATGTATTGGAGGATGACCCTGAACTCCTGATCTTCCTGCCTCCACCTCCACAGTGATAGAATTACAGGCATAAGCCCTCACACCAAGTTTATATGGTGTTGGAGATCAAACTTAAGGCTTCATGGGTGTCAAGAAGACACTCCACCAACTGAGCCCTACAATGCTTCAACTCACAGACAAGAAAACAAGCGAGAGACTTTTATTTCCTGGCGCAGAACACAGTGTGGGAGAGGCAGAGTCCAGCCCAGAAGTGGCTTGTGGACTCCATGTGGGGGTTCTTCAGCCAGCCTCTCCCTGGCTGGCTGGTGCACCGACGGCTGTCCCCAGGCAAGTATGGCACAGGGACCCAGGTAAAGGAGGGAGGCTGGGCTCCGCACTACAGAATTTCCCTTGGCCCTCACTTCCACAGGGGCTCCATTCCCAGTGTGATAAAAGAGACATCAGTGGGAGCGGAGAGGATGAAGTAACGGAGAAGATATGAGTGGCCGCGCCTGGCCCCCCGAGCCTGAGCCTGCCCCGCCCTGCTCAACCAAGAGGCCTTGGAAAAGGACAGGCCTTTCCCCGGCTTCAGCCTGTGCCAGGCACCAAGGGAGTTCACGAAATCCAGCCAAGCCCTGCCTGATACCCAGACTTAGGAAGCAAATG
Source organism: Ellobius talpinus (assembly GCA_001685095.1). Lineage (NCBI taxonomy): Eukaryota > Metazoa > Chordata > Mammalia > Rodentia > Cricetidae > Ellobius > Ellobius talpinus. The sequence goes on from LOJH01016390.1 coordinate 1,611, forward strand.
CCCTTGAAATCTCTTTTTCTTTAGTGTGTGTTCAAACATGCATGTACGCATGCACATGTGTATGTGTGTAAGGATGTGTGCGTGTCTGGGGTTGGGGGCATGCATTTGTACTTGTAGAGGTCAAAGAACTGATGTCAGGTTTCTCCCTTAGTCGATCATCTCCATATTTTTTGAGGCAGGGTCTCTTCTCTCACTGAACCTAGAGCTCAGTGGTTTGGCTAGGCTAGTTGGCCAGCAAGTCCCAGAGATTTTAAGCAGCTTTTTCATTTCTTCTTTAAAAAATAGTTTATTTATTATTTTCTACATGCACTGGTGTTTTGCCTGCATGTACGTCTGTGTGAGGGTGTCAGATCTTGAGTTACAGACAGTTGGGAGCTGCCATGTGGTTGCTGGGAATTGAACTCAGGACCTCTGGAAGAGCAGTCAGTGCTCCCAACCTCTGAGCCATCTCTCCAGCCCCTTTTACATTTCTTTACATCCTTTTTTGTTGAGACAGGGTTTCATGGGAGTTGGTTCCCTCCTTCCACCCACTGAGTCCGGGACGTGGGGTGGGGGGACTCAGGTTGTCAGGCTTGGCAACAAACACCTCTTCACCCACCAAACCATCTCCCCAGCTCTGTACTTGGGTTTTTACGTGGGTGTTTGGGATCTGAACTCAGGTCCTCCTGTCTCTATAACAAGCAGTCTCCCAACTGAGCTATTCTCCAGTCCTCAGAGTTCTTGTGCCTGGTCTCTACCCAGTCTGCCTCTCTGCCCCCCGAACCAGATCTATGTTCTAAGTCAGGGTTACTTGAAATATCCTTAGGAGATGTGGGTGGTAATGCCTCATCTCTGGGGAAGTTCAGAGCCTATGGATGTCCAGAGAGGACATAGGGTCATCCAGTCGGGTCCACATGGCCCATCCATGCCTCCAGGGCATCTTTCTTGTGTAGGGAAAATTGTTTATTTTCAAAGTTTCTAACCTCACACCAGTGCCAGCCCCTGAAGCCACTGGCATGCCGTAAACCATCCTGACCCTAATTTCTTTCATGGCAATGCCGGAACCGGGGAAGGGAATGGTTTTCCAAGGCTGGGTGGAAGGTTGGCATCACTGATCTAGCCTGGACAGTGACCAAGCTGGATTCGAACCTGGTACCTTCCCCTGCTGAGACTCAGACAAAGAGCAAGTGTGTCCAAGGCATGGGGTTGGTTTCCTGCTTTGAATGTGCCAGGATTTCCAAAACCACTCAAAGCCCGTGCCCTCCCAGCCACAGAGCTAAATGACTTCATGTCTTCTGGGGATGTCACCCTGAGCAATCTCTGGGAGCCTGGCACATACGTGGTTTTAGGGTGGGTACCTCGGGGTTACCTGCCTAGCTTGACTGGCCTCAGCTGCCTTCAGAAACAAGCCATAATATGCATTCCCAAGGCCTTGAGCAGTACAGAGGGGGCTGCCTCTCTCCTCCCTGGGTTTCCATGGTGGGTCTCAGATTCTGCATTTTGTAACACCCCAGGAAACTGAAGCAAGTGTTCCCACTCACACCCAGAGAGACCCGTCAATCATCCTTTCTCTATTGGTCCCTCCCCTCCCTGGCCCCAGGTACTCTTTCCCTGATTTGGATGAGACTGTCACATCAAACTGCCGGTGCTCTACACTGCCCCCTTTAAAATGTAATTGTGTTTTATTATTGTTATTAATATTATTGTGGATGTGCATACATGCACGCAAGATGGTGCACAGGTGAAGGTCAGAGAACAACTTTTGGGAGTCAGTTCTCTCTTTCCATCATGGTTTCTGGGGTCCAGGGATTGAACTCGGGTTGTTGGACTCATGCAAAAAAAAAAATACTCACCCACTGAGCCATCTTGCCAGTCTTCAGCCTCTGCTTTAAAAAAATATTTCATTTATTATTAGTTATGTGTATATGTGTCTGGCGGGCAGTATAGGTGTATGTTCTCTTTTTCCATGTTTCTGGTGGCAGGGAATAAACTCAGATCAATCCTCTCCTACCATGGGTTCTGGGGCTCGAACTCAGGCTGCCAGGCTTGCTTGCAGGGCAATTGCTTTTACCTGATGAGCCATCCCACCAGCACCAGTCCTCGCTTCCTATTCCATCCCATCCCCTCTGCTCTGACCTCAGAAAACCTCATTTGTTCCCCGATGCAGGAGATATGTTTTTAGACAGGCTCTCGCGTAACCCCTAGTCTGGTCTTGAAATGGCTACGTAGCTGAGATTGGCCTTGCACTCCTGATCCTCCTGCCTCTGTCTTCCAACTGCTGGCATCCCAAGTGTTCATCGCCACGCCTGGACGGCTCAAACCCTAGCAAACAGTCACGTCTCTCCTCTCGACTGCTTGAAGCCGACCTAGTCCCAGGGGAGGGAAGTGACTTTCACAGGGTCACTCGGCTTATAGTTGGTAACCCTATGAATGCTTCCTAAAGCGGTGTCTTCATTGACCGTGACTTTTGACACTGCTGGAGAATTCTGAGGTGAGGGCCGCAGGATGGTTCAGTAAAGCTCTTCCCTTGCAAGTGTGAGCCATATGCTGGCAATCCCTGCAGGAGAGGTAACTGAAGGATTTTCGGAGCTTGCTGGCGGGCAAACTAGCTCCAAGTCAATGAGAGACCCTGTCTAAAAAAAAGGGAGGGAAGGTGCCTGTGGCAGGGCACCCATGGTTGGCCTCCTACCTCTGCAAGGCACCTGCACTTACACAAAAAAGGAGAAAGAAAAGAATAATAGCTAAAATACATTAGGAAAATGATCATGCTCAGAGATCCTCTTCTGCCCCTGCCTGCCCCATACGGAGATGGCAGGTGGACAGTGGTCAAAGCTGACCTGGAGGACCCCGAGCTCAGCACTGTGTGAGGGTTACTCCCTCGGGACGGTGACCTCAGTCCACTCGACACACGAGCCAGGGCCTTAAGCCTGTCTGGGCTGATTCTGAGCTGTGGACTGGACGCTGGCCCTCACGCGGCCCGTGCTGACAGATTGGGTGTCTCCGGTGTGCCGGCGGCTGCTGCTAAGTGGCTTTCTGGCAGGGAGTCAAGGGTCACCTCATCGGCAGCTCTGATCCAAAAGGCTCTGGCCTGTTTCGGGGGGCACCTCCCATGTCTGTCCATTGCATGAGGCTGTGTTTATTGTCAACCCAAATCCAGACCCTGCCTGGTGGCTCTTGGGGAAGTAGCTATGGGAGCCAACAGCCTCCCTCAGGACCGATGGCTCCCTGGCCAGAGAGGGCCCAGGCCCTCTGGGGTTTGTCAGCCACAATCACTCATGTTTACCGTGAGACACATGTATAGGTCCCGTCTATGTCCCAAGTCCCCAGTTCTAAATCTTATCTTCTGGTTCTGAGCCTGTGGAGGTGTCCAGACCTTTTGTTCTGAGCCTTGGTACTTGGCAAGGCTGCAATTTCAGAACTGATTTTGAGTGCATGTGTGTTTTTGTGTAAGCAGGTGCACATGTATGTAACTATGCACGCACATATATGCACACTATCTGGGGGCTAGAGGTTGATTCCCGTTGTCTCCCTCAATTGCTTGCCATTTTGTTTTGTTCTTTGAGACAGCATTTCTCATTGGCCTCGGGCTCACCGATTCAGCTAGACTGGTTGGTTGGCCAGTGAGCTCTAGGGATCCCCCTGTCTCTATCTCCCAGAGCTGGAGCATATGCATGTACCCTGACCTCCAATATTTTCTAATTTTAGATTATTTTGTAGTGTGTGTGTGTGTGTGTGTGTGTGTGTGTGTGTGTGTGTAGATGCGAGTGCACCATCATGCACATGTGGAGGTCAGAGGATAATTTTGGGGAGTCAGTTCTCTCCTCCTATGATGGGTTCCAGAGATCAAACAGGCAAACGAAGCTTGTCAGTCTTAGCAACAAGTGCCTTTATCCTCTGAGCTGTCCCACCTAGCCCAACTTCTCGCTTTATATTTTATTTACTACGGCTCCAGGTGTCCAGTGAAACTCAGGTCCCCACGCTCACGAGGCAGATGCTTTACCAAGTGAGTTATCTCCCCCAATCCAACCTTCACAGTTGGAGACAGGATCTTTCTGTGTATACCAGACTAGCTTTGAACTTGCAGCGAAGTTCAAAGCTCAGCTTGCAGCCTCAGCCTCCTGAGGGCTGGAATTACAGGCATGTTACACGTTTACCCTTCACCTTGTTTTTTTGAGGAAGTCTCACATCAACCCGGTACTTGCCAATTAGTCTATCCTGGCTAGGCAAAGGGCCCCAGGGACCCACCTGCCTCCCCCTCCTCCTTCCCAGCACTGGGATAACAAATGCATGCCATCTTGCCTGGCTTTGTATGTGGGTTCTGGGACTCAAACTCACGCTTGCAGGACAAACACTTTGCCAACTGAGATGTACCCCAATGCCCCTACCCCATTTTTTTGTAGTTTTTTTTTGAGACAGATATCATGTAAACTATGCTTGCCTTCAACATACTATGTAACTGAGGATGACCTTGATCTCCTGACCCTCCTGCCCCATCTCCCGAGCGCTGGGATTACAAATGGTACTACCATGACCAGCTGTGGAAGATCTCTGAGTCTGAGGCCAGAAAGGCTGTATAGTAAGACTCTTGTCTCATAAAATATAACAAAAACAAAAACACACCAGCAAAAAAAAGGGGGGCTTCTGAAGGATGACAGCTGAGGCTGACAACTGTGTACACAGATGTGTACATAATGTACATGGAAAAGGGGAAGTGCAGGCTGAAGAGATGGAAGGTTCTAGAAAACCAAGCTCCCCATTCCTTTTCATAGAAAAATTAGGCAATCAGGAAAAGAGTACCTGTGCGTGTATGCACAGTTGTGTGTGTGTGCGTGTGTGTGTGTGTGTGTGTGCCAGCCAGACGTCTCTTTATTTTGAAAGCTGTGAGTCTGGGGGCCATTAGACATGTGCCTGTCACCCTGGTGAGCCTTATTGGAGACATGTGCTGAGGGGTCGCTAGAGGGGTCTGGGCAGTCCCCACTGTACCTAGAAGTCCATGGTCAGGTAGTCCACCACCCGTCTCTGCCGACTTTTCCCTAGGAAAGAGAACTGGGTGTTCAAAGTTTAGTGAAAATCTATGAAAGCACCAACAACCTTTCCTGTTCCTCAAAATGATATTGTTAGGAAGAACTCTGAAGTAAATAAAGAAACAATATTTCGCACATCCTAAATCAGTCCTGCGGGGTCAGGCAATAAATTTCCACTTATCCTCTCTTTCCTGTGCACGAGAAATAACCCTGTCTCCAACAGACCCTGGCCCCACCCTGCCCCGCAGCCCTGCTTCACCCAGACACCCATAAATCTCTTTCTCTTGTTCCACAAAATCTTCCTGGGAAAGGCCCCTCTCTGTGAGTCTGCTCTTCTGCCCAAACGCTCAACGCCTTCAAGATTTTATGATTTCGGCTTGTTGACTTGGCCTCCTGGGTCCCCCCCGAGATAGGCGGCTGTTTGAGTGTGAGGCTAGAGGTTTTGGGTGACCTCAGCCTCACCCCTCGCCTGGCCTGAGCTGGAAGATCTCGCAAGCAAGAGCCCTACAGTTGCCAGAGGGGGCCCCAGTGGCCTCTTGCAGGGGGCTTCAAGAGCACAGATCTCCATCTGGGCTTGTCTCTGTACACCCCATATGGGTCCTGCATCCAGCATCCCGAGCTTCTAGTCGACTTACCTTCAATTTCCGGAATCTGCCATCATCAGAATCTCATAGTCTGAATCCCTCCCCTCCCCCAGCTCCTTCTTTCCACGAGACACCCCCACAAGGGGAAACAGAAATAATAGGCAATGCCCATGGTCTCATGTATGTCACAGGTGGCCCTGGATGTCCTCTGAGCTATAGTCACCAAGGCCGAGATAAAGAAGTGCTGGAGGACGGGGAGGTAGCTCAGTTGTTGACATGCTTGCATGGTTGCACGGCACCTATGCACACAGCCCTACAGGAAATGGGCGTGGCAGCTCAATCTTGTAATCCCAGGATTTGGGAAATGAATGCAGGAGGATCAGGAGTTCAAGGCCCTCCTCAGCTAGTAGGTTGAAGGCCTGCCTGGGCTACAGGAGACCCTGTCTCAAAACAATAACACCCAACAGTGCTTGGATGACGTGGGAGTCCAAGCACTCATTCGGTCCCAGGCAAGTTTCCTAAGAGGAGGGGTGGAATCACTTCTAATGTATTCCTGAAGGCCTATATTACGATTTAAATTTAGAATGTTCCTCACAGGCTCCTGCATTTGAACACTTGTTTCCTAGCAGGTGGCGCTGTACCAGGAAGTTGAGCACTGTTTAAGAGGGGAAGACTATCTGGAGGAAGTGGGGCTCCAGGAGAACAGGATTAAAAATGTATAACCTGGCCCTGCTTCCCGGTACCCTGAGATATACTCAAGGAGCCCCACTTGCTGCCTGCTGCCACTGTGGAGAGAGCCACCCTCATGGAACTTAGCATTAAATTAGACGTTTCTTCCTTTCCCTAAGTTGCTTCTTTGGCTTTGTTTGTTGTTGTTTTAAGGTACCATCTCTTGATAGATCCCAGGAAAGTCTAAAACACACCTGTAGCCAAGGATGACCTGGGCCCTCCAACACCTTTCAATGGTCAAGACAACCCCCTGCAGACATACTCAAAGGTCAGCTCGATCTAGGCAGTTCCTCCTCAAGGTTCCCTCCTAGGAGACTCCAGGTTGTGCTAAGTTGATCATCAGCCTGACATATTGACCGCCATCCAGCACTGAATCGTGGGATTTCCAGGCAAGTGGAACTATGTGACGAAATGCTCAAAGCTACAGAGAGATGGATCACATCTGGGGGACGTGATGTTGTCCGTGAAGGGAGACAAATGCTGGAAGTGGCATGTACCTCGCTGTAACAGGCAGGCTTATGTCTTCCCTTATGTGTGACAGTGTAAGCAGAGCTAGGACACTGGAAGATTTGAACTTTAGCAAAATTAATCTTTGGTAGAGAGGAATGAGCTGGAAGGAAGCCACTCCACCTCAAATTTTACCCCTATTTAGCTGAAAACAGACCACAGACCCTACTGGTAAACTCTACACACTGAAGTTTCTAGAAGAAAACACTGAAGAGAGCCTCATGACCTTGAACCGTCTCTGCTATATTGATACAGTGCAAAAAGAAAGAGCAAATGGGGCTGGAGAGATGGTCAGAGGCTAAGAGAGTTTGCCACTCTTGCAAAGGATCAGGGTTCAGTTCCCAGCACCCATGTGGTGCCTCACAACCAATTATGACTCCAAGATCCAGTGTGCTCTTCTGACCTCTGAAGGTGTTACATGCACACAGGACACACAAACTCACATAAGTGCATACATAGACACGTAAACTGGGAATTAAATCAATCTTAAAAATCTGAATGATAATATGGCTATTATTTTAAAAAATGCAAGAATATAAAATAAAAAAATAAATTGGGCACTACCCCAAAAGAAAATTTTAGTTCTTCTAAGATACTATTAAAGTGTCTTAGACAAAGGCAAAGCAAAGACTGGAATTTGTGTAAAACACACATCCAACAAAGGGGTGGTATCTAGAATATATAAAGAGCATTTATAACTCAATAATAAGAGGGCAAACTCATTCATGTTGGATAGGTATGTAAAGTAGCATAACCACTTTTGAGAGCAGTTTGAACATTTCTTTCCTCCTCCTTCTCCTCCTTCAATAAAGTTACATTTAGGGCCATCAAGATGACTCAGTGGGTAAAGGTGCTTTCTGCCAAGCCTGATGACCTGAGTTCGACATCCCTAGGACCCACTCCCCAAAGCTGCCCTCTGACCTCCACACATGTACTGCGATGTGCACAGGCATGTGCACATACACACATAAATGAAGGGATGGATGTAAAAAAGCACCCAAGAAGAAGGCTAACAAGATGAATTGGACTTCATAAGAACTGAAACCGTCTGTTCATCGAAAGACACTGTGAGCTTCAAATTTAACCTATGGTGATTGGTCACATTGGAAGCTGTGGGTGGATTAGGGATAGACCTGGGAGAACTTTCTAGATTGATGAAAGTCTGTCTCCATAAGGGTATAACTTACATTGATAGAGGTCCTAGTCGGCTTTCTGTTGCTGTGATAAACACCATGGCCAAAGGAGCAAGGAACGCCTTCGCTTCACCCTGTCCTCCCTGAGAACAAGCCAGCTCAGAGGGAAGTCACTCAGGCAGAACGCTGGGGCAGGAACCACGAAGGAACGCTGTTTGCTTGCTCAGCTCGATTTCTTATAAAGCCCAGGACCGCCTGCCATTGAGATGGTGTTGCTCACAGTGGGCTGGGCCTCCCGCAGCCCTAATTCCTGACAAACATGTCCATTCACCAATCTGACTGAGGCAGTTCCTCCACTGAAGTCCCCTCTTTTCAGGGGACGCTAGACTGTGTGACGATGACAACAAAAACTAATGAAGACAGTATGGATTCTTTTGACTTTCTTTTTTTTTCTTTTTCTTTTTGTAGGGTCTTGCTATGTATCCTAGGCTGGCCTGTAACTTCCAATCCTGCACCTCCGTCTTGTATCTCTGTGTTTTATTGTAGGCACGTTGTATCTTGGTAGAAGATGATAGAAACAAGGAAGAGGACTGGGGGAAGACCTAGGCAGGGAAGCGCTTGCCACACAAGCATCAGTGGACCAGAGTTCAGTCTCCAGAGCTCATATAGAAAGCTGTGTCTGGTGGTGCTTGCCTGTCATCCCGTGCCTGGGAGGGTGGAGACACGTGAATCCTGGGGGCTTGCTGGCCAGTCAGCATAATCCAATCAGTAAGCTCCAGGTTCCATAAGAAAACCTGTCTCTAAAAAGAAGGCAGAGGGGCTAGAGAGATAGTTCAGCAGTTAAGATTGCATACTCTTCTTGCAGGGGACCTGTATTTAGTTCTCAGCACCCACACAGGATGGCTCATAACCACTTATAAGTCCAGCTCCAGGGGATCTAACGCCATCTTCTGGCCTCCACAGGCACATTCACTCTGTGTGCACGTCTGTGCAGGTGTACAAATGCACAAACACACACAATTCAAAATAAAAATAAAGCTGGGAGTGGGATGGGGGTGAGCTTCATGCCTTTCATCCCAGCACTTGGCAGACAGCAGGCAGATATCTGTGTTTTGAGGACAGCTTGGTCTACAAAGCAAGTTCCAGGGCAGCCAGAGCTGTTACACAGAGAAGCCCTGTCTCAGGAAAGAGAGAGAGAGAGAGAGAGAGAGAGAGATCTTAAACCAGTAAAGAAGGTGAAGCGTGACTGAGGAAGAACCTGAAGGTGACATCTGGCGTCTTCATGCACGAGCACACTTGTTCACACACACCTGTACACATGCATTGGCATGCAGAAACACAAACATGCATGCATGCACCAAAGATACAAAACAAAGAAGGGAAATGTCTCAGTAGGGACATGATGAGTCAGTCTACAAAGGAGAAGATTCCTGGGGACTTCAGGGAATAAATGTTACATACATGTGGACAGAGGTGTGTTTGTGTGTGCACCCAACCATGCACATATATGCAGAAACCAGAGCAGGGTGGAGAATGTCTTTATCTATCCCTGCCTCATAAGTTTGAGATAGTTTTTCATTGAACCAGAAGTTTACTAGTTTGGCTAGGATGCCTGGCCAGTGAGCTCTCGGGATCTGTCTGTTTCCAACCTCTGATACTGGGGTCCCAAGCATGCATAGCCGTGCCTGGGTTTTTACATAGGTGCTGGGGATTTGAACTCAGGTCTTCGTGCTTGAAGAGCAAGCATCTAACCCATGATGCCATCTCCTCGGCTCTACAGGTGCCTTTTGTATATATCTGCACCATCCACCCTGAGGCCGATGAAAATAGGTTAGTGGCAGCCTAGAAACTGGGATGATGGCTGTCTCCTTGTCGACTCCAAGTTCTTAATGGTCATACTTCTCAACCACAGTCATCTGCTCCTCTCAGTTGCTCAGGCAACCCCAGAAGGTTGGTCCTCAGTTCCCAGACTCCTAGACACGGTGCAAGCCACGGTCCCCGGGGTGTCAGGCAGGATCACAGAAATTGGCAGCTCTGGAGGACCAGGGCTACTCTGGGAAGTCAGTCTTTTCTGAAGGCTGGAGCCCTGGTGGTTCCTGTTTGCAGATTGCCTTGGAGTAGCCCAGTAGGTGGTCATCTGGCTACCATAGTCAGACTCCAGGACTCTCTTCTTCAGCGACAGTAATATGCTTAGGAAGTAGCCTGTGCTTTGTCAGACTGTCAACACACTGTAAAGATCAGCATGTGAGCCACTGTCCTGCACACCCTAGCCCCTGCCTTCAGGGCAGAGGTCCTCTAGTCCTGACAACCATGCTCTCTTTTCCTGGCTCTGGGATCGCCATCTCCTCCTACTGGTTGGCTCTCTGCCTCTCTCTGTCTCTCTTTTTCTGCTGGGGAACAGAAGAGAGAGAAAGAGAGAGCTTCAGCCCAGAGCTCAACAGCACAAGCACCCTAAAACGGGGCCAAGACAAGGTCCCCAACTCCTTACTGGAGAATTCTAGGCAAGTGCTCTACCATGGAGCCGTGTCCTCAGCCCCACACTGGAGGATTCTACCTGGGGACTCTACCACTCAGTACGTTCCCAACCATTTTGTAAGCATTTATTGATTTATTTACGTGTGTGTGTGTGTGTGCATTAGGGAAGTGCATATTTGTGTCATAGGCATGTGTAGAGGTCAGTATTTTCCCCAATTCTGACTCCGGGTTTTATTAATAAGACCTATTAGAACTCATGCTACAGTTCATTCTCTCCTCCCACATTTACATGGCTTCTGGGGATCGAACCCCAGTCACCAGACTTAGAGACAAGCCCCTCTACCCTCTGAGCCATCTTGCCAGGATCCATTTAAAAATTATTATTATTTTTTTAAAAAAAATTAAGCTAGAGTTTTGCTAAGTTACCTAGGCTGGTCTTAGATTTATGATCCTCCTGCCTCAGCCTCCCAAGAAGCAGAGATGAAAACTTCACATCATTAGGCTATGCTCATAACCTCTTTTTTCCTGAAAGGGAAATTGAGATCCTGAGAAGTGAAGAAAAGTTGGCTGAAGCCATATTTCTGTGTAGGGGAGGAAGCCAGGCCTGGCCTTCGGTGTCTGTCTTTGGCACTCCAGGCTGGAGAGTTGTCAGTGGGCCCCAGGGGTGAGCCTCCTTCAAACCCTAATAGGCACACATATGCATGCACAAATACACCGGCTTGAATGCACGCTCACTCTGGTGTACATGCACACACTTCTTCCATCTTGCAAACGAGAGCACCTCTCTCACCAGCTTGTCTCTGGGGGATAGGCCCTTCCTCTCAGCACCATGGCTGTAAGGCTTGGGAGATGATGGATGAGGAGCCCAGGGCCCAGGCGATGGAGCGCCTCAGCAGGATGGCATGCAGGTCCCTTCCAAACTGGGGCGTCACCCAGAATAAAATCATGAGGCAAACACGAACAAGCCTGTAAACACGAGCAGACAATAGAGGAGACAGGCCCTGGGGTTCCATAAAGGAAGACATCCGGCCAGGCCAGAGCTCAGGGCCTGCTTGGCTCGGGGGCAGCTGAGGGGACGTCGGGTGGGGGGCTGCTCCAGGCTTGGCTAGGACAGACGTCTCGGGCTGGGCCGTGGCTGGCCCATGAAGCTCGGGAGTTGGCCGGGAGGCTTGGACTCAGCACAATAAACAACAGAGAAAGATAAATCGCAAATGTGTCTGGAGATCGGTGGGGAGTAGGAAGAGGTGAACGGGGGTCACCGGGAGGCCTGTCTCTCTCTTTTCTTGGTCATTGCCCCTGCTGAGAGGAGGGCCCAGTGTTCCAAGGGACTTAATCTTGGAGCCTACAGAACCGCTGGGGGTGGTTGGAGGTAGTGGCCCGGAGAACTACAACAGGGCCTTTGAGGAGACGCTGTACCTGGAAAATTCCAGATGCCTGTTTTGAGTTGAAGGGTGACTGGGCAGAGAGGAGGTTCAGCGCTGGGAAGTTGAGCTGGACAGGTGGGCTCTGGGCAGGGGAAGGTCTTCTGAATACTTCTCTTCCTCTTGGCCTTTTGTCTGTCCTGACTCCATGTCACAGAATGCCCCCGTTCCTAGGTGACAAGCACAGAACTCCCTCTCTGCAACCCTGCTCTCAAATTCTGCCTCCAGATCTTGGGTTAGGGGGTGGCTCAGTGGTAAAGGCACTTCACCCCACACAATCCAGATGACACAAGCTGGAGTTTGATCTCCAGAGGCCACCTAAAGGTTGGAGGAGAGAACCAATTCCACAAATTTGTCCTCCTCTCTCCGTGTGTGTGCTGTGGCGTGCTCCTATCGCCTCTCTTGCTACTTCATTGTGTGTCCCACATGGTCCCCTGTCATACATTTACATTGCTACAATCACATATGGACAGAACTAAGGAGGCTAATAGCTGGGAGATGGCTCAGTTGTTCAAGTGCTTTGTCTATACAGTTGGAGCCTAAGTTTACTCTCTAAAGATGACATTAAAAGAAAAAAGCTAGGCATGGTGCCCGCTCTCATAATCCCAGAGCACAGATGAGTAGAAACTCAAGGGTAAGAGTGTATATGTTGGCTCACGGTTCAAAGGGTTCTGTCTGTCCTAGCGGGAAGACATGACAGAATTCATGGTAGCAGCCCTGTGGAGCAAGGACCATTTGCATGATGGATAAGGTGGAGAGGGTAGGGGAATGGGGGGAAGGGGTGGGAACATGGGGGGACAGAGATCAGCTGGAACTAGGTGAGGTCATAGCCTTTAAAGGCCCCAGGGCTGCTCCTGCCCATCACCAACTGCAACATTCGTGAGAGCAGGCCCCGCCCCTCACATGGGCAGCACAATAGTGCCAACCCTGTTGGCAGAGGTGTGGGCGAACCAGCCCTGATACTGTGAGCATGGAGGAGCTGTCCCCATTACTCACCTGTCATGTGGTAGCATGGGCAGGAGAGAGATATCATCCCTTCTCCTCCCCACCCCTCGACCAGTCCATCAATGCCTGGGACAAGTGGGAGAGCTACCCCTGAGGTCAGAAGAGAGGGAGAGCTAAGTCCTGCCCCTGATCTGCTGCAGCACTTAGAAGAGTGGCCCTGTGCCATCTGTGCAACACAGTAGAACTGGCCCTGAGGGGGGTAGGTATGGAAGATCTGACCCTGAGAACTTGAAAGTAGGGGAACTGGCCCCACCCCTTGCTCATCTCTGCAAGGGGTGAGCCCACCCAGCAGTGCGGGAGAGCTCACTCTGGTGGTGAGGACAAGGGATAGCTAGTGGGCTGACCAACCCTGAAACTACCCAGACCCAGAACCAGGTTTATAATCTACTGGAGCATGTGAAGGGACAGGTCCTGCAGACCCAAAGCAGCAGGATTTCCGTAACCCAGGGCAACAGCAGGATAAACAAGAGGAGTCCCAGTGAGAGTACAGCACTGATAGTGTAGCAGAATCCAGAGACCTCGAGCCAGACCAATGACTCTCTGCAGTGAACACTTGCAAGTAAAGATACATGGACAAAAGGGGTCACTGCGTGACTCACTGGGTCACACTGCAGCTTCCATGGTGAGATTTTTTTCTCCCTTTTTTTCTTTTCTTTCTCAAACTTTATCTGGGGGGGGAAGTGTCCTGTAAGGGCAGAGGGTGGATACACAGGGACAGGAAATGAATGGGATCGAGATGCATGATGTGAAAGACATAGAGAATAAATAATTAAAAGATAAAGGCCCACCCCTGGCTACCTATCCCTTTCAGGTCCATCTGTTATGGAATAAGTGTTCAAAACATACAGATTCCAGTACCGTGTGATCAGTTCTTTTTGTCTCCAGAGAGTGCTACCTGCTCCCCTGGGGTCCTACCTCTTCAGGATCTAGCCACTGCCACCTCACTTGCCCCATCCTGCCATCCCACCCTATGAAGTGGTCCATCCCACTTCTCCAGACTCCACCCAGAGTCTTTAGGGTGGAGGACCAGTCCCAACTTGCAGCAGGTGCAGCTAACTTCTTATTTGATAACTATTTTTTTCTATTCCACTCCTCAATTCCCTACCCCACCCTCCAAGAAAACACCTTGCCTTCCCCCAAAAGAACTCCTGACACTTCTTTCTAGAATGTTCTTGCACTCTCCAACCTAGCCTGGGCAAAAAACACAACCATGTTGATGAAAATCAATAAAAACAAAAATTAAGTTACTGAGAAGGAGTAAGGAGAAAAAAAATTAGCTGTTCCTGCAAAAAGGCTTATGGATGGAATGTGGCAGTCTGTTTCCTCAAAGGAGGATTTATTTGGACTTGAGGCAGAGTATGATGGTGGAGAGTGTGGGTGGAGCATCAGGAGGAGAGTGTGGGTGGGGCATCAGGAGGAGAGTGTGGGTGGAGCATCAGAGTGTGGGTGGAGCATCAGAGTGTGGGTGGAGCATCAGGTGGAGAGTGTGGGTGGAGCATCAGGAAGAGAGTGTGGGTGGAGCATCAGAGTGTGGGTGGAGCATCAGAGTGTGGGTGGAGGTTGTAGGTGCAGCAAAGCAGCTTGATGCTGTGAGAATTCTTTTCCTGGAGGGAAGGAACACCCTCACAGGGTTCCACTAAGAAAGCAAGTCTACCAAAGTTCTCTGGCTTTGGGAAGCCAATGCATTTATTGGACTTTAGCTACAAGAGCACGGTGAAGGGTTACAAGCAGGAGTGTGGGAGACCTTAAAGCAGCTCCAGTGGAAAATCTTCACTCAGCATGGATGATGACTTCCCTATACCTATGTAGATGGAGCCCTTGTTAGTTAACCTCTCCCAGTTATACTCTCTAGCAACTCCCTAGACATCAGTATCACAGGTGATTGGCAGAATCACATACAAATGGCTGGGAAGAGCCATTGGAAACTCAGATAAGGGTCCAAGCCATGATCTCTGACACCCTAATACCACTAGGGAGGAGTTCCCACTCATCAGGTCTCTGAGGGAGAATCTGGGGTGTGGGTGTCATTTCCAGGCACCACCAACCAGCACTGGGGCAAATAGGCTTCCAACCTCAGGAAGCCCATGTCCAGGCAGTGCCCACTACAGTGCTGGGCAAAGGGGTAAACACATCCCCGCCATAGCTTTGCAGCCTTGCTACCTGAGGGGTGTAGAGGGGAGGATCCCATCATAGCCTGTTGGCAGGAGGTTCTTTTACCTTCTTGCAGACCAGAGACCCTGGCAACTACTCAGTTCCCATCACTTCTCCACAGGGATGTCAGGGTGTCTTCTTCAGACAAGAAGTGACCCAGCTCCCCGATTCTTTGAGGATGGACCCCAAGTGTTTTACATGAAACAGAAACTCCCTAAAGGGGGAAGGCAATGAGGAGTTATGGTCCATGTGTCTGACCAGTTGTGGCTCCTTACTTTCCACACCTAGTTTTGCAGATAGGGAGACAGAGGCCCCAAGGGGGCACGGAGGTTTGGATGCTGTGACAGCTGATCTTGATTGTCAGCTTGATGGCATTTACGATCAGTGTGAAAAAGAACTTTTGGGCTGTCAGTGATGGATTTCTAGATTGGAATAACCAAGGAGGGAAGACCCAACCTGAATGTGGGCAATGTCATCCCATGACCTGGGGTCCTGGACTAAATTAAAAGAGAGTGAGCTGAGCACCAACACCCATCTCTCTCTGCTTCCTGACTGTGATTATGATGTGACCAGCCGACTCATGTTCCTGCTGCCACACCCTCCCAGCCATGATGTACTGTATCCCCTCAAACTTAGAGCCAAGAAAAACAACAACAACAAAACAACCTCTTTTCCTTAAGTTGTTTTTGCCAGGCATTCTGTCATAGCAATAAAATAATTAACTCATATAGCTACAAAGTGTTCTCTGAAAGGCTCATGTGTTAAGGAGTTGGTCCCGAGTCTGTGTACTCAATCTTTATATAATTTAATGTATTTTAATAGCAGACTTATAGGAACAGTACAGAAGACAGATAACATCAATATATACTTGCACATAGGATAACTCAGAGAAGTTCAGGGTAAGTAGATGGAAGCTACTATATGATAAAAACACTCCAAACACCATTTAGTTGCCATCAATAAAAAATTTACGTATTTTTTAAAATCCAAATGCTGAAATTATCCAGAAAATTTTAACAGATTTATTTATAGTTGTTATCAAGTTGAATTGTTGAAATGTGTTCACCAAACATTTTAACTTGCATTAATGTTCTATATTGTGCATTTATATTAAAAATTCATACATAAGTGAAGATGGAAAAACTGTCAATACCTGGTTTCTGTCCCTTATTTTCCTGCTCTCAATTGTATACTTAGGTACCTTTTGACACCATGGAAAGAATATCTAACATTCAGAACTAAATATTATATAATAATAATAATAATAATAATAATAATAATAATAATAATAATAATTTTAGAATAAAGTCTTTCCCCTCATAATGGACTCTTAAGCCTGGCCTCAGAGAATGCGGCATGCCAGATGGATATCTTTTGGTATAACCATTACACATTTAGCACAGATAGTACACAGGTTGGCATCTTCCAAAAGGTCAACAAAATAGGCCTCGCTTGCCTCTTACAAAACACTAATAGCTGCATTCTGGAATGGCAGGTCTGTTTTGAAGTTCTGAGCAATTTCTCACATCAGATGCCGGAAGGGGAGTTTGCAGATCAGAAGATCAGGGAACTTTGGATGGCATCTGATTTCATGGAGTGCAACAGTACCAGGTCTGCCATGATGAGCTTTCTTCACCCCTCCAATAGCGGATGCACTCTTGTGAGCAGCTTTTGTAGCCCGGTGTTTCCTGGGTGCTTCACCACTGGTGAATTTGTGGGCAGTCTGCTTTATACCAACCATGGTATGGGCACCTCTTTACTTACCCCCTTCTCCATCAGTTAGAGCTCGGGGAGAGAGAGGGCATCGGCGTCAGAGAGTGGAAGCGGTGGTGAACACAGATCAATCTTTTTTGTTGTTGTTGTTGAAGATTTATTTATTTTATTTTATGTGTTTGAGTATTTTGCTTGTGTGTATGTTTGTTCACTGTCTATGTGTCTGGTGTCCGCAGTGGCTCGATGAGGGCATTGGATTCCCTGGAACTGGAATTACAGACAGTTGGGAGCCAACAAGTGGTGTGGACCCAACCTTTGAGATGTGATTGGTGGATCATGAGGACTTCGGTCTAACCAATGGATGAATCCATTCGTAGATTCATAATTTGGTGGCATTATTGGGAGGTGACAGAAACTTCTGAAAGTGGGATCTAGTTGGAAGAAGTAGAACTGGGAATATGCCTGCAGGGGCCATAATATTTTTCAAGGCTCCTTCCTCTGCCTCTCTGTTTCTGGGTCACCAAGAAATGAGCAGCTTTCCTCCGCATGCCACAGTGTTATGCCTGGCCACTGAACTTCAAAGCAATAGTGACTGCCAACCATAGACTGAAAACTCGGAAACTCTGCTCCCAAATGAATACTTCCTTGTTTAAGTTACTCGGTCAGACATTTTGTTACAATAAGAGTGACTAACACAGGGGTCAGCAGCTTATCCAGAATGCATAGCTAGGAAGTGGCTTGAGATTAAACTCAAATCCAAGCCAGCTCAGGACCATACTACTCCAGGTGAGGCTTCCACAGAGGTCGGCAACCAGGTTGTCCCTGACAGACACCGCTTACCCCTGCCTCTTCTTTCCTCCAAGATTCCATCAGCCTCTGTATAACCTACAAGGGTTTTAGGTAGATATGTGTGCGTGCGTGTGTGCATGTGTGCGTGTGTACATGTATGTATACAGGTGTGTCTGTGTGATCACAGAAACGTGTATATGTGTGGACCAGAAGATAACCCCAGGCACCAGTGTCTTTTTTATTTCTGTGTAGGGTCTCTCACTGTCATGAACTTTACTAGGTTAACCTGGCTGGCCTGAGATTCCCAGGTATCCTCCTGCCTCTGTCTCCCCAGGCTGGGATTGCAAACATGAGCCATTACATCTGGCTTTTGACATGGGTGTTAAGGATCAGGGTTAGGTTCTCGTGAGCAAGGAATGGGGAGATGAGGTGGAGAGAGCAGAGTGAGAGAGATGGGGGAGAGGGTAAAGGGAGACAAAGAATAGAATAAAGGGGAGAGGAAGGAGAAGAAAAAGAGGTGTGGGGAGAAAGAATATGAATACATTGACTTGGGAATTGTGGTTCTAGTTTAGTGGCAGGGTGGATCTGGGAGCCATGGGGAAAGTAGAACCTAGGAACAGGCAGTGGGGTGAGGCTAACCTGTGGAGGCAAGACAAGGTATGGGGAGCAGCATGTTGTGGGGTGCAGAAGAAGAGTGTCCTGGGGATGTTTCAGTATGTGGACCCTCACTTCTTTGCCTACTTAGAAATGCCTTCCCAAAGTGCACTTGGTTACCAGGTCCTGGTTCCCCTCTCCCACACTGAGCCTCACCTGATTCCTACTTCTGCCCCAGGAGGGCAATAGAAAGCTAAAAAAGGAGTAAGACCTTGTCTGGGGCCACATGGATGCCTGCGTCTCAACCCAAATTAGCCATGTGTATGCTATTTTCATGGAGGCCTCATACCCCCTGTTCATTGGGGCCCGGAAGACCCATGAAGAAACAACTCAGGCCCATGCTGGAAGCGGCTCACTGAAAACTCTGGACTTACTTGTAAACTGCTATTTGGAGCATCCAGGCCCATGATTTGGGGAATTATGCCAGGCCTAAGGGGAGAGAGCGAAGCCCAAGGAACCTAGGCGTGCTGGCTGCCTGCGGTGCAGCCGGCGGCAGGCCCTGGCAGCAGTTGGCTAGACTGTGGGTGGCAGGGAGCCCTGGCCTGTTGGTGGCTGGCTTCAACACCAGATGCTCATCTTGTTTTCCATCTCCTCCTCCCCAGAACACCAGCCAGCTCATCGCCTTCCCCATGGGCCCTGGTGCAAATGTGTGTCTCCCATCAGATGGGCTTCTGACCAACCCTAGCTGTCTTGTTGTGTACTTCAGGCAAGTTACTTAACCACTCCATGCCTCAGGTTCCTTCAGTGACGTGATGACAAGGAGGGCAGCTTTAAAAGTGGATATACTTCTTTACTTATGTGTATGTGTGTGTTATATCAGTTATGCTCATGTGCATGTAGGTACCTGCAGAGGCCAAGAGAGGGCAACAGAGCCCCTGGAGTCACTGGTAGTTGTGAGACTCTCAATGTGGATGCTGGGAACCAAACTCTGAACCTCTGGAAGAGCAGAAAACCCTTTTAACCACCGAGACACCGCTCTAGCAGCTTTGGGCACAAGTGAGTGGAAGACAATTCATGGCTTCACTAGGTGCAGGAGGGATATTCTCCTGAAGTGTCACAGCCAGAAATCCCAACGGTGTCACTTCGTTGGTTCCCAAGGACCTCCTCTAGGGAAGGGCTCTTGGTAGGGCCTCTGGACATGACCCTCAGAACAAGAAGGTTTGAGAAGGGAGGAAGCTCAGCTGGTGAGATGCTTACTGTGTAAGCGTAAGGACCCGAGTTTGACTCCCAGAACGCTGGCTGGAGAGATGGCTCAGCAGTTAAAGGATATATACTGCTCTGCCAGAGGACCTGAGTTCAAGTCCCAGCACCTGTGAAAGCTGGCTCACAGCCACCTGTAACTCCAGCTCTTCTGGCCTCTGAGGGCACCTGGACTCTAGGTGTGGTGACACAGAGTTGGGGGCAGAGATGCGAGCATCCCTGGGGCTCGCTAGCCAGGCAGCCAGAATTGGTGAGTTCCTTGCCAGTGATAGAACCTGTCTGGAGAAGAGAAAAAGTGGGTGGTACTTGAGGACCGACACCTGAGGCTGTCCTCTGACCCCACCTTGGTGCATGCGCACACACACACACACACACACACACACACACACACACAGTCCTCGTCCGCTATGCTCATCTTCAGTTCCTAGTGAGAAAGACGACCCCAGCCATGGGTGTCAGGAGGGCAGGAGTTCCGGGAGCACTCTTATTCTACTCTTGATTAGCTCCTTCTGACACTGGCTCTCCTTGGACTGAGACCCTCAAGGACCCTTTCAACACTTGGCCTCTAGGTCCAGGGTGCCTCTCACCTGCCTGTCATGCGAAGATACTGTTCTCCCTCTTTGTGCTTAGATATGCCCTCTTGGATGCCCGTCCTCATCCCTGGTTTTCTATTCCTGACTCCCTGACTGCTTAACAGTTTCCAAGATTCTTGCCCCAGATCCACCAAACACTTTCTGTTGAGTCCTTTTCCGGGAGTGGAGTTATCCGTTTCCTCCCAGTCCATCCACTTCCTCCTCCTCTGACCCGGGCCATGAGCTACAGGATCAGGATTAAGTATTGGCAATCTGGCGTATCCCTCATATTCCTAAATTGCGAGGAGCTGAGAATGTAGCGGACTCATGGAGTGGCTCCCTTCCAACTGATGGTCTTGTGCCATTGTCTCTGCTGACCCTAGCTGGGAGGAGCTGCATTTTTACATCCTCCACCCACCTGGCCCACGGGGAGTCTGGCTCACTGATGAGAATTTAATACCAGGACAGAACCTGCATGGGCTCAGTTAATCCCCATAGCAGTCTCAAGAGGTAGATTTCATTGTTGATCCTCTGTTTATAGACGAGGGGAGAGCAGCCTAGCTGAGACAGCGAGCAGCTTCCTCGAGGTCTCTGGGCTGAGAAAAGGATGTCTGGAACACGCTGGGAGGTCCGAGACTGCCGCTCCACTGTGCAGGCCTCACTCAGTGCAGACTGGGGACACACTCTGTCTCTGTGGAGGGAACAATCATTGCTCTTACTTTTTTAGAAGGAAGAAAGACCTAGAATAAATACACCCAGAAGCTGACTCAATTTGTGGTTCTTCCCTGGGTCACCCGATTTCTCTAAGATCAGACATATGGAAGATAAACTCCTGGATTCTAGAGCATATGACCCCATAGTTGTCTCTGACAGTGAGTTGCACAACCGTGGGCTCTCTGACATTAGTTGCTTAGTCATGGAGGCCATGAGCACTGATGTTGACCATCTGACCCGAATCACTATTCAAGGGAAGAGTTCCAATGCGTTAGAAGATGTGAGATATAGGCTCCTAGACCCTGTATTTAGTAGTGTCAGGAGTCTGGGATTAGATGGTAGCATTGAAAGTGTCCACTGTGGCCAAGAGCAGATGGTATAGGTGAGGATGGGTGGAGGTGAAGAGAAAAACTAGGGTGGAGGTGAGGGTGGGTGTGAAGATGGAGGTGAGGGTGGGTGTGAATATGGAGGCAAGGGTAGGTGTGAAGATGGATGCAGGGGTGGTGTGAAGGTGGATGCAGGGGTGGGTGTGAAGATGGAGGCGAGGGTGGGTGTAAAGGTGAAGGTGAGGGTGGGTGTGAAGATGGAGGCGAGGG